>ML208679.1:10111-26527 GCA_004369065.1 Pluteus cervinus
TCCTAACCCTAACCCCGTGGTTTTCAAGATGGTGTCCCCAGTGGGCGCCTGGGCACTGAAGTTGAATACCTCCACGCATTTGAACGCAAGAAGGCCCCTTGCAAGCAAAATCAAATTCCGAGTCAAAGCATCGTGTTTTTGTTCTACAGAATTCGATGAAAGCAAGCAAGATACAAAGAACATGTAGAAGCGTTGTATGTACTAAGTACAAAAGATACTTTACAACTCGGCGTCCGAGTCGTCTAGTCGTACCCTCCAAAGGTCCTTCCTTTCCTTTCCATCCTAAGAGCAGTCACTCACTTAACCAAAGTCCGTCACTATGATACGATTTCCTTCACAAGTACAGCCTCTCCATAAAGCTTCACCACCCCTCATACAACAACCGCCGGATTATTTCACAGGTTCAGCACGTAACAAATCTGATAAAACGTCGTATAAGTCACACCAAAAGACGCGCAAATGGCAAGAATTATATCACAAACCTTTGGCTACCTGCCGATCCGCATCCGTCAACCCCGAATCATGGGCTTCAAGGAAAGCATCGACCTATGCAAAGAAACAACGTTAGTAACCAGGATTGAGTTGAGCCGAAAGGAAAAAGAAAATAAAATAAAATAAAGGGGACAACACAGAATGAGGAAGGATAGGTCCCAGATACCCACCTCATCCATAACTTGATCATCATCATCCAAGTCCTCATCCGCATCATCAAAGTCATCCTCACTCTCATCTTCATCGTCCTTCGCATCATCAATCGCAAATGGTGTCCTCTCCATCAAAGCCGCATTCGCCACCTGTACAATCCTTGGTACTGAAGGTGACGTTGAAGGCGATATAGATGAAGCGGGTGGTGGTGGTGGACTATGAGGGCCACCTGAAGAACCAATAGATGTTGAAGTGGATAGTAGTGAGGTTTCACTTGTGCTGGTACTTGTGTTTCCAGTGTCGCTTGGTAGAAGAGTTGTGCTGGACGTGCTTTTGGCTGAAGCGAGTGTGGTTGTAGAGGAACTCCCAAGTGTAGGTGAAGTTGATGAAGATTCGCGAAGGCTCGACTTGGATGTCGAATGTCGCATTGCGGGTGTAACCAGTGATTCTCTGGCTTTGGGTTCTTCAAGCGTAGTGTATCGACCAATCGAAGGTCGGTGAATAACCTATGCACATATACGAATTGAGAAGACAAACAACCTCGAGAGAGATGGGCTTTACCTGATGTTTCCCAATAGTCTTTCCAATCTCATCTGTAAACGCATGGAACATCTTCTTATTCGTATCCGTCGCAATAGTCGACCATATATCTCCCAACAGACCATTGGCAGGTAACGCCGGTAGATCCAAGTCGGGCATAAGCTCCAATTTGAACGATGCGGACAAGTCGGTTTCGTAGAACGACTCGAGTACTTCGTCTGCAAGAACAACCATTCGGAACCTAAATTCACCACGAAGGAGTTAGTGTTCTGAGAGTCATGAGACCTACGAAGAAAACGCACGTTGCTAGATTGAGATATGGTTGATTAGGAGAAATAGTCTGGGGGGAAAGCGGTTCCCCGTTGGGTCCAGACTCTCCACGTTCTGGTAACAACGTATCACCATATTCAAACGCATTGGTCATAAACCGGCTGACGGCACCCAAATAGGCGTCTCCAACTTCGAATCTAAAGATGAACTAAGAGGGAGGTATCAGCACCACGGTGATTGTGTTTAAGGACGAGGAAATACCAAGAACGTTTCGGACAAAGTTAAAACTTCGTCTTTGGTTAAAAATCCATCTTTATTCTTGTCGTGGATGTTGAAGAACCATTCGATGTTCTCCATTAGGTCGTTGAACATTACTCCGTCCAGCCCTAGAACGAGGTCCTAGCGAAAAAGGTTGAGAGTATATAAAGCGAGGTAGAGGTGTACTAACTTGGAGCGAAAGAGCACCTCGACATGAGGTATCCCAGAAATAGAACAACCGATCTATGAACTCATGTTCCGCGACATCTCTATCGATCCGTTGCTACAAAAAAAAACCAAATCAACCTCGATACAACGAAGGGGAAAGCGCAAACGGCCTACCTGGAAACCATTCATCACAATCTTCTCATCCCTAGCCCAAGTCGCAATCTCACTCAAAAAGATCTTAAACGTCTTCAACCCAATCCTCGTCTCAATCCTCTCCGCCCCTCCATCACCACTATTCACTAACGTAGGTGGAGGTGGTGCAGCTGGTGGTGGCGGAGCCATACACATTGCCCTATACAAAGCATCATAAATCAACCCAGCTTGTTCCTTGGTAAATCTTCCGAGTGTCTTGAGATTGCGTACTGCAGATCGACGGGAAAATGATTCTATACTGTGGATGATCTCGCCTCGGTACTTCCGTCTTTCAGATTGAATCATTTCGTCCGTGATTACCGAAAATTCACGGAAGGAGACTAGGAGGAGTTCTTGGAATCGGGTTATGGCGCGGGCGCGGGTGTCGGAGGAGTCGGGGTGAGCGGATTCACCGAGGTTGCTAAAGTATTCGCGCATAAGGCTGTTTGTAGGGTGAAGGAGGTTAGTGGTTGCGGTGATAACAAGAAGAAAGTCAGCGCACTTGAGGAACCCTCCATCATCTTGAATTTTTAAGAGTTTTTCTCCATTGATCTTCAATATTGCTTTGAAGCTGCGTGGTAAGAGAACGAAGCATTAAACAAAACTGAAAGACCAACCAAGCCTGCGAACGGTTTCATTAGACGACAATACAGCATATACGCAGACAGATTCAACTTACCCAACTTGGAATAATACTTTCGGACCCATGCAGAAGAAACAGTCCACTATGCGGAATGCGAACACCATAGGCATACTGTTGATGAATCTAAGGGGTAAAAGGTCAGAACCTCCCGCGAAAAGGTTATAGGAACAACTAACAAACTCAAAAACCAGGGCAACGATGCAACCGATAGCTGCACATCAACCTCTTGGAAGTGGTCGTGTATCATGGGCAGACACCGCTGCACCAGTGATTCAAACACTCGTTGGTCGAGTAGAGTCCCGTGCATAGATGGACTGAAAGGTTGTCAATAGAGTGTTTGCGATATCTGGATCACCACTTACGCATAATATCCTGGTAATAGTCGGTCACAAAGGACTTCCAACAACCAGAAGGCCTGCTCCTCGGACATATAGCTTCGAACCACGTCAAAACAACCCCAAGATACAGCCACGCCAAATACTCACATAAGAATGGCCGCAGCCAGAATGTTCATCGCCTGACCGTTACTTCAGCCGATAGCAGTAAAACCTCGAACGAATCAACGCACCTGACAATATCCAAGTTCTGGGTTTTTAAAAGAGTATGCCTGCAACACTCTCCTCAACGAATTAATTCCGTCTTCATGTTGATAACCCGCATATTCGGGCAAACTCCGGTGTAGATCTTTCTCAATCTCCTCCGTGCTGGTTGTAACAGTACCTGCATTTTCAACCAGAAGTTTCTCGTAGTATCCTGGGTTGGCGAATCGGAGGTATATAGATCCAGAAAGAGTCTCCCACATTTCTCCACGAAGTCGGTTCGGAAGACCAACTTGAACGAGACGTGTACATTGTGGATATCGGAGGAGGGTAAGATTACGACCGTGGGCTGCATCAGATTGTCAGACTGCAATTCTTTTCAAGGCGAAAGGGCGTACTCTGGAGGTAGGATGTCCACAGTTTGACCTTGGAGGCCTCTCGAAGTCTAACAAGCAAGGTTAGGATGAAGCCAAATGGAAGAGTATGGTCAACACACTTTTTTGCGTCTCCAGGAAACTTGTACTTGAGTCCCAATCCTCCGTGGTATACTGCATCGCTGTCACTCCCACTCTCCCGTTCGTTGATGAGGCTCCCGTCCTCGCGCTCGTTCTCTGTTGGTCCTGTTGATCCGGCGGCTGCAATGACTTCAGAGTAACACGTCTTCACGAATGGTTTGACTGCTTTCATTTGACCACGCTGCAGCTCAACCTTGAGAGCATCCCGAAGTAATGAACAGAATAGGTCCGCAGTCGGACGAAGGGAAGTGAGTTGGACAATCTGGAATAACAAGGTCAGACTTCACGACAGCCAGCTCTGAAGGGAATGAACTTACGATTTTCACCCCGTGCCATGTTGCCAGGCTCAGCGCGTATATCCCAGCACGAGCATTGAGACGCTCAACGCGTCGTATTGTGCATAAGGGGATTGTGAAACGGACGGACTTGCGATCCAATGATGCAAAGGCGAGATAGGGTGGCATGATGTACAGTTTCCCTGCCTATCCCAAGAATCAGTGAATTGACACCCATAGAGAACCATAGATTATAGAAAGCCATGAGGGTCCGAGGCGCGCAATGCCAGTGAATGGGCGCAAGAGTCGTGAGGGTGTGAAGGGTTGGGTGCCAACCGCGACGAGGAAGACATGGGAAAATTTCAATCTATACTCACATACGAATCCTCCTCCCCTGCAATCCCCAGGCTCAACACGGCATTGATATCCATCTTCTCAACCTCATCTTGAGGATTGACCGGCGCACCAATAGTTTGAGGCGCCGGTGGGATCGAAAAGTATATCTGCGTCAGCTGATCCTTCGTCGGTTCCTTGAAGTGTCGCAACGCAGTCGAAATCGTAGCCATTCGAGTTCAATCCTTGGCTGGTAATGCAAGTTCTAGGGGGGATTGATGTCGGGCTTTTGATGCGATTGACCAGAATCGTCTCGTGCGTGTCCTGTGTCTCCTTTCTGCGCTTTTATACGTGACAGCGAGTGGTCTGATTCGAGATAGGTCGAGCGCACGAGCAAGTTGCGGATGAGATTGAGGAGATCTTGGTCAACGCACAGCAGCTTGCTCGTTGCTTTGCGGCAGGGTTACTCGATGTCAATGTGCCGTTGCCTCTTTTGGTGAGAGCCGCTGGACCAGTAGCCTCCCATCTTATCCTCTGACCAAAACATCCATGTCAGTCTTCGAACTTGTTGTTTCTCTGGCTTATCATTCCTTAAATTTCAACCATATCTGCTAGGATATAGAGCTTCGAAGGCGCCGAGGCTTGCTACACCGTATTCGGTCACGTCGGTCAACTTTTGTGGGCTCCAAGCGATGCCTAAGCACCCAACAGTCATGCGCGCATATTCCCTATGGAAATATGAGGCAGAACCTTGATTTCTTCAAAACATACCAGTTCTTCTTGGCCTTTGGCCCTTTTGCGACACATCGTCCAGAATACATCGTTCATTCCGCGTCTTTAGCACTTTTACCGAACCACAAATTCCGGTGTCATCTCCAAGCACTTCTGCGGGTTATCGTTGCTAATCAGGTACCTCAGAGCTGCGCGATGTCGGTTGAACACAACCAAAGAACGCGCTTGAAGAATTAGGCATCCCCGCCCTCGTTGCCTTCGCTGTGGCAGCATTTCGTTTGGATATCTGCTTATCGCATTGCAATTTATGTCGCTCAACCCATCGTTACCCCACCTGAAGAAGGGCTCGCATGGGTAGTATGGACCTTGTCCTTGTTGTCTTCCTTGGTGTCATTTACATTCTTACATCCAGACCACCACCTTCGCCAACCCAATTGCACCAAATATCATCCCAAAAAATGGACCAAGAAGAGGAACAATATACCTTCGAAATCCCGGTCTCGCCAACTGGCAGTGTGGCTCAAAATCCCCTACCGACGTGCGTGTTTTCTGGTCGATGTGGCGTGTCGGCGACTGAATGCTCTATATGCATGAACAGGAAGCTAATGTTGCATGTCATGGGTTAGTGTCTCGTCATAGAATGTATATCGTGCTCATATACTTGACAGCCGTGTCCTTCGTCGTTAAAAAAGCTGAAGGTCGACAGCACTCCGTGCTGATCAAGAGCAGGCGTGAACTCTGCAGGTCACCGTGTCTAGATGTACAGGACGACAGAGATGTTATTTGGATTGTAGGGGACATCTTGTGCGACGGTTTTTTGCCTTACATTTGCCATATCTGATAACATGACTAGTTTCATCCAGGAATCGGGCATTGTCATCCAGGTTTTCTCATCGCATTTTCTCAAATCCGAGTCGGTTTTCAAGTATCACCTATCAGCAGAAGCTATCTTTACTCGTTTTTTGCAAAGTCCAGAAAAGGAGATTATCGGTATGGCTAGTCTTTCCTCAGTCGAAGCGTCCTTATGGATAATAGAGATAAAACATACGACAACCGAGTCCAGTGTGACGATCACTCTTTGGAAGGTGCACGGGGTGTTATACTACAAATTATCTCTCCTGACATATTTGCAGGATAGCCTTGGTGACAGTCTTCCTTTTTTCATACTTCCCCAAAACGTTATCAAGCAGATGAAAGAGGCTCAAGAGGGAGTAGGTCCTTTCTTAGGATATCACTATCCTGATGACATGAAAGAAGTATGATTCTTCGTCTATCATATCCAAGAAACTCACCAGAGGTTAGCTACATCTAGAAGTTCACTCACTCTATAAGCTATTCGGAAAGATCATTGAGGTTAGTTCAATATACTCGATATGTTAGAATTGTGGCAGATTTTAACTCTTCGCTAGGTGCTGGAAAAGCATCAGGTTTGCCACAGGAATCTTCCTGAGATATCAAAAACGATGGAAGCATTTCGACCATCATTCCAAAGGATTGGCAAACTGCTACGTTTTGGACAGATCGCTGCATGGCTGAAACAGACATTTGCCTGCATGACGCAGACTTTGAATATGCTGGGACGTCTCATGAAAGAGGGCATCATAGGCAAGTCACCGAAGTTGCTGATTCAATTCCGATTAACACCCACTTCATTGCTAGGTCAGATTATGGGCTTTAATGGGAACGATTTCTGTATCCAATCTGTGAGTTTGGAAAACCAGTTGAAACTGTGTCGTTCCCAGCTTCAGCATTTAATTAAGGGTGAGTAGCATCCCCCAAGATCGAGACATATGCATCGGGGCTAACTATCCACTAGAGGATGAAGAGATGCATGCTCAAGTACAAAAGTGGGTTGACGAAGAGTTCAAGAAGTGGCAGCAAGCTCAGAAGTACGTAGAGTGAAGTTGATGTCAATGCTTCGCCATTACCCCTTAGTTCGTCTTCGTGCTGTCATAATCCACAGTGATTTACGAATCCTAAATTCACAGTTAGACTAATAAAATTAAAGGAGGCAGAAACAACTAGAAAGTTAAACTTTTCAGCTTGTAACTTGTAGGACGAAGAGCTCTTCGTCACGGGTTTGAAACGTGGCTGAAAAGTTTAATAATTCGGTCAGCTTTTATACCTTTCTAGTGACCGAATATCCGGAGTTGCCGGCCGTGCATGTGTCTCCGCCATGCCCGCCTACAACAATTATTTACAGAAATGGTTGAAATTTGAATGACGATGCGCCGGCTGTCCTCATAAATTCGCGCATGCCGTGGAGATTTGAGCTGCTAGTGACCACTTACATACTACTTGGCTCCAATGAATATCATAAGCGAGATTGATTATATGGTAATGTGGTATTATCTGCTAGTTCAATGAACAAAGATGCGGATCCACCTTGTAGCACCGGAGATTGCAATCAATGACGGGGCCATGGGAGATGCATCACTTTCCTGGTGCACCAGCAACCGAATCTCGCATCGCGGAAGACCATTGGACCAACCTCTTGTACGTCTGCGCCTCAGCTACAAAAATGAGTTATAGGCCCTCCAAGCATGGATTTTAATCACCTTCTACTGCAGCGTCTAGCACATCGCCAAGTTCTCCACGAATCAGGGGGGCCCTGATTGTAAGCTGTTGGATAGTTGAAGACGTCGTGATAGTCTCGAATTGATCTAGTAGGATTATCAGACGCGCTTTCTGGCTCGAAAACTAGTTGCTTTCCTTGGATGTCTTCTTGCTCAGACGCGAGGGCAGGTCCTAATAGGCCCGTCATTAGTGCGAGGACCCTCTTCACCATAATCTTAGTTTCGTTGTTGTCCACGTCAGGTACTCTTTCGAATTCAGGTGTATAATCGGCCAGCAATTTAGACATATTCAGAAGGATCCTTGGGCAGACTTTCCAACGGCCGAAATTCTGAGATGTCCAGTACAAAATCAATGCAGATAGCAACTCTGAAAGTTTTGAGCATACGTACTATTATCGCCCGATCAAGCAAACCTACAAGTGCCTCTGCTTCGGTGTGGAGCTAAACCCAGGTGAGCCAAAATATCCTCAACTCGTAATAAATCATACCTCGCTGATCCGACCTGGCTTTAGTAAGAGCGCATTGACCCCTCTCCTTGCGATTCCCAATTTCTCGACCAATGTTTCTGACGAAACAATCAACTTGAGCATCTCCGGGAAAGAATCCTGATAGGAGTTATTAAAAAGAACGCAATCGGTATCCCGAAGAGGTTACTAACGTTCTGGAGCCTGATTTCCAACTGGATATTATGTCTACTTTCTCCTTCGCCGGTCACAACGAGGACAACTTCTACACGGGTGAGGTCGGATCCAAGGTGCATGTAGGTTACATACCACGGTTATGGGAATTCCGCAGGAGTTCCAGAAAAATCACGTCAAGTGGTAATGTCAGTTTGGCACCGATGTGGGCAAGTTGAAGAATCGGTGTCTCAACGACATGGATGCGGAGAAATGACCCGGACAGCGCACTCAAGATCGCGACCTAAATCAAGAGCATGTACACTGAAGAGAACGGACGCACATCACTTTGTTCACACTCCATGTTGGCCTTACGTCGTTCGCCCGGTAAGTGGTTGGCTTGGTTTTCCAAGGGTCTGTGGTTTGACCGTTCGCGGAAACGGATGTGAACTCTGCCCGTACTTTGTTCTTGGTCGAAGGGTACGATGTCAATGATATATCTGACTCAAGAACGGCACATTAAGCTACAATGTCCAGGTGACAGCGAGAGCGGGTTGCTACCGATGATTTCGATTTCAAGTTTGCACAATTTCCTACGTCGATTATGTCCAGTTAGACACCAAAAGCGAATCATACTGTGTCAAATACCTATTCGACGATGAAGTGGGTGAGGTTGGGGCTCGCGCCATGGTTTGTTCTGTGTGATGTTGGAATGCTGTACAGGTGGTGGGCAACGCAGGTGGCGACCGCTGGCTGATGATAAAGGGTTCAAACAATGACACACAAGTCTATCCAAACGCGTTAGTTATGGCCTAGCCCGAGAGCTGTGCAGCAGGGGGAATGAGGGGGCGATACCTACACAGATCCGGGAAGGATCTTCCGAATGCTGCAAGAGTGCTCTGCCGTACTGTATTATGTAAAGGCTGTGTATCATGGATTGACCATGATGAACCTTGTGTATGCCTTGCGTACGCATGGTCTTGGTGTGCAGCGATAATCTAATCGCCCTTCCCCATTTCGGGTAACCTTGAAAAAGCACCTCCAAGCTATGTCACTTTACAAGTGCAGGCCAGTTACTGTAAGCGAATTATACAGGAACTTACATAACCCTTATGGTTATCGTGGCGTAGTCTCCCAACGTGTAATAGGGAGCGCACCCGGCGCGAACGGAAATATTACGGAGTAAACTCCCCGGAGGCTGGTGGGACTCCTCCGGGCCGCGACCGCGAGCAAGCTAGCAGCCACTACCTTCTTCTTCTGAAGACGGTGACCTATCTGATCCTACGGGGTGAAACTCCCCGCAAAACGCGCTGGCTGCTAGTAGTAGGACTGACCTTAATGTTGCTACCAAAGGGCGCCATCAAAAAAGGAGTTTTACACTCCCACCGTGTCAATAACTTGGACAACTACGCCTAAACAGGGACCTACTGTCCGATTTTCCCCCATCCAAATCCCACAACAATGACCAAACTCGGAAGAAACTAACCTACGATAATGTAGAATATGGTATAGACTGACACGCTTCTCAAACAAAAGGTCGAATTTAGCAATGCTGACTACTTGATTTACCTTGTGGGTCCTCATGTATGCCAGCAAATAGGTGACGTTCTGCTGATACTTCACAGCACTATCTCTATCGATCAGCGACAATCGAGGAACCACTATATAGCGTCAAGGGTGAGTGTCAGATCCGAGGATCTCACTCTTTCTCACTTCTGTCATCTCTCCACCAGGTCGCCACTGCGTCACCCTGATACGCTCGCACTCAAGTATTAATGGCGTCGCCTCCAGTCAGATCCTCGACTCTCCCAACATCTTTACCGTCCGAAGTAGGTAGAGACGACGAGCAGGGTGAAAATGGTAGCAGTCCTCCCCAACCAGGCCACATGGTAGGTTCTAGTAGCTCGACGCGGTGTCAACTGGCTGACGAGATACCAGCCCTCCAGATGGGACGGCAAGGGCCCTCTTGATAGCGCGGTACCAGAGGAGATGACAGGTTTACACTGGGAGAATTGCTGCAACTATGTGGACAAGTACGACGAGGATATCTGCCGAGTCTGGAAGGAAGAGATCGACAAACTCTTAATCTTTGTGCGTTTCATATTTTTGGTGAATGAACATACACTGAGAGCGCATTGAACTGCGCAGGCGGGGTTGTTCTCCGCCGCAGTTACGGCATTTGCAGTGGAAGCCTTCCAATGGCTGGAAGACCCCAGTGATGCGAATACGGCACTTCTTGCCCAACTTGTTGCGCTGCAGCTCAATGGAGCTCCAGATCCACCCACCGCACCCTTTCGTCCAGGCGCCTCCGCCATTCGCATCAACATATTCTGGTTCACAAGCCTCACACTTAGCCTTGGCTCTGTTCTTGTCGGTATATTGTGCCTACAGTGGTTGCGAGAATACCAGCGGCCTGTTCCGACCCTCTCATTCAAGGACAGGTTGATCTACCGGCAGAATAGATATGATGGGCTAATTGCCTGGAAGGTTCCAGAAATTGTATCAACCCTTCCCCTCCTTCTCCAAATCTCGGTCATCTTGTTTTTTGCGGGGGTCTTTGATTTACTCTGGGAACGAAACCAGATCGTAGCGCTGGTCATTCTTGTCCAGTTCATCATTATCACCCTGCTTCTAGCACTATCTGCTATCATTCCCGCACTTCAGATAGCCAGATCCTGGTTTTCCTATAATGGCGCGACTCAGAAAAATTGGCCCATATACAAGCAATGCCCATACAAATCCCCCCAATCATGGCTTGCTTGCCACTTCATACTTTACGTCCTCGATGTTGTATGGCGTTGCGTTGACCACTCGTCTGAGGTCTCGCTTTGGACTCAGATGCGGGTCAACTTTTCCCAGACGTCCTGGTTTGCTTTTGATGAATTCTGTTTCGCATTCGGTAACAGGCAAGTTACCAGCAGCATAGGATGGATGCAGAAGAACTGTCCCCGCAATTCCAAAATCACGCACCAGCTGTACCAGTGTATCTCTGACCTCGGGCACGGGGAATTACCAGCAATCTGGGAAACCACCCAGGCCTTCAGCCCTTCTGAGGCATGGAAGAGTCTAATGAAAGATAAGGACTCGGAGGCCTACAAAACTAGCACCTTATCTACTCCGTCATACCGAGAGCTACTCTCTGCTTTCTTCCTCGACACATTTCATCAATCCCTGCCTGCAACTGTGGAACATTGGATCCGGGCAGTCAATGCGGAGCCCTTACTTTTGAAAAAGATGCCAGCGAGGAGATTTTTAGAGGAGCTCCCCGAGGACAAGCATGGTGCGTGGAACATCTAAAATAAAGCCAAGACCAACTAAAAACCGTTAATAGCTACTTTTCTTCCGCAAATCTTACTTTGTATCGAAACTTTCTTACAAAACCGGCACTACAGGGATGAAATTACACCCGGGCTTATCCAGAGTTTCCTCGATATTTTGTCCCGTACCTCTAAGCGGACTTCATCCCCGATTTCGCATTACCTCATCCAACAGAACATGGTCTCCATTCAGCAATTCATAGCTGGCCAGGGCGCGACACACTTCCATGTCCTATATCTGGTGGAATGGCTGGAGATGTTTGGGCTCTATTGGCTGGCCGCGACCGACATCGAGAGGACGAAACTCACAATCCTCGACTTGGTATACGCAGCTGGCAAGAAAGCCAGAGCCATCCAGCCATCGGCCGAAATAGCGGAGATATTTCTTCAGATGCCGAAGCTATCTAACCGCTGGCTACCCTTTTTCCACTTCAAATCTTGGGAAATAGCCTTTATAGCACCAGTATCTGGGTTATGGTGGAAAGACAAGCTTTCTGGGGCAACGAAGAGGGATGGTGACAAAAGGCAAACCCAGCTAAGAAGCATGTCAATCTGATCGGTAGAAGAGGGGAACACAGCCTGATGATCACTCTATGATCCCTCCTAATTCACTTTTTTTAAATACCTATTTGTAGGGCGTCTCAGCTCGAACTATGATCGTTATAAAGTCGTTTGCATGGGTTCGACTGTCATAAGCAGTGGACGAGAGTAGTTCGTCGGTTCAAGCTACATCAACAACTCTCCACGGATATTCGATCCGTCCCACCACCATATTTAATGTATCTAATTCTTCGGCCAGAGCGCTCTCATCGATCCCGGCCAGTTTCAACTTATTCAATTCCAAACCACACTTCTTTCGGAATACCAACCCACCACAAAAGCGCTGAAAGTCAAGCTTCGATCCGACAAGCCCTCCGTAAAGGGGCAAAGGCTCATCGAGCCAGATTCCATATGGGCGGAAATCCAGTGTCAATTTCTTCAAGCTGAAGAAGTTTGAAAGTAACCTCTGAAATAGATATTGCGATGTAGCGGCAAATTCGGGTCCGTGCTCGTCGAGAGACTCCGAGGACATTCGATTCGCCGATTCAATAAACAATTCTTCGGAGGCCTTCATCGAGCACCCCAAGAACTGCACGAATGACTCCGCGAACGCGTCCTGAACCTCTATGGTTTCGATTGTATACAAATTGCGAGTGAGCTCCCAGAGTTCGGATTCAAACTCGAAAGACTTGAGCTGGTCGTCTCCTTCATAACGTCGGGGCGTATGGGTAAGATCAAGAGTCGTGAGATAGCTGAGGTTGTGCCTTTGCAGGATACATGAGATGAGAGATATCGGTTCCACCTCGTCTGCGTCGTATCCCATAAAGCAGATGTGGGTGGTCGGACTGAACCTGTTGATAGGCGCCTGGATGGCTGTGAACGAAGCCTCGTCATCCAAATGCAAACAAAACTCCCATAAGATTGGAAGCCCGAATCCATTTCGGCACTGAAAGGTAGCTGCAACGACGAGCTCACAATCCCATTGCCAGTCCCCATCGTCTGGTTCTGCAGTTACACTTGCAGTGGGTGGAACTGAGACCTGGTTTAAAAAGGTGATGATAGAGTGACAAGACATAGCATTCACGCTGAGGGACGATAACGCGTTCAACTGAACAGGATTGGCGACGCGTCTAGTGACAGCTTCATCTTCTGGGACGTCGAACGAGTGGAACAATTCAAGTTCTTTCAACCGATGTGCCCCCCGTAAACCGTCCAGTAGGTCCGAAACAGAGATGTCGCAGTTTGCCAGCCGCAATTCTAGGGAAAAGAGTTGTCCCCATGGTAGCGCCCTAGGATTGAATTTGCACCTATCGACCAGAAGGTGTCTTAGAGAAGGGAACCCAGTTCTTGTGAAAAAATCATCGGGAACCGTGGTAGAACTGATATTCAAGGATCCAAGAGACGAAGCAGGGAGTCCCGAGGCCCAGTATTCGGATAGCTCAAAGGTCTCGTCAAAGGCGCAGTACTCAGGCTCGATGGATAGAACCTCAACTCGGGGAAGAGCCTTTATGACCAGAAGCAATGTTTCGCGGTTTATTAGTGCGTCGAGGGCCAGATCAACATCGATTTTAGCCTCCTTTGAATTCGTGAGGAACCTTTCCATCAGCTGTGGGTGGGTGATGCTGATGTCGATCACGGTCCAGAGGGAAGAGTAGAGAGTGGCAACATTGTTCCAATGGGTGCAAACACGACAAAGGCGTAGGACTTGTCGAGAACGAGCACCCCGGGTCTTATCTCGAGCTAAAAGAAAGATGAAAGCGAGGAGTTCGACGGGTAAGCAGAAGATGGGGGCGTGGAAGAGGGCGAGAACAGAGGGTTGGCACGCAAGCACCGCAGATGAAGCTGGCCTTGCGGAATCGTCTGAGGTTTGTGTGGCCATGGAGAAGGTGGAAAAAGCGGTTTGGAGAGCCAATTCCTCCGTGGTGGGCTTATATATGGTTTGTCCCCTTTGTCCTTCACTTCTGGGTTAGATTACGAGTGGCTGGTCCGTTGAATTGTCTTTGTTATTTTCCAAGAAAAACCGTGAAGCAGGTGCCATCCATGATCTATCAAAGGGGTAGTCGACAAAGTGGCCTTTGTGCCTGGGTCTCAAAGTCTTTTGAGATGGATGCGAGGTGGGTCCTTGGAAACCGCAGGGTTAGGGTTAGGAGGTGCTGGGCGCCTAATACATAATGCCTTTCGAATTCTGAACCCACCATCATCGCCTCATAAAGTCAGCCACATTCTTCAGTCTATGAAAGCGAACCAGCAGAACAATGACTTAGATTGGGGGTGACTTCGGGAAACGCCATCTATCCTCATCACGGCGGAATCAATGCTCTTGTACGACTCGTACCTCGACGACCGAACCAATATCATCGACAGGATCAAGAAAGCCCCGTCAACGTTGGCCACGGGCACCAAGTCAGCCGCATGAAGTGAACGTATAAGAACCTACGCAGGCTAACACTCTCCCCTTGCCGTTTCCCACTTTCTTGCTTCCCCCCTCTTGGAAACCGCCGGTACCATAACCACCACCCCGGCTTCGTTCAACCATATCTCAGTACTCTCGTTTATGGCAGAAACGAGAAGTGCTCGCCATGTTCCATCTTCTATCGACTATGTGATTCCGCACTTCGTTGCTACACGCCGCTTCGAGAGACTCCGCTTAGGAGTATCGTTTCGGTCCGTGTAGCTGCTTCACGATCTAGTTTCGAAAGACTCCGCTTAGGAGTATCGTGCTATGTTCGTGTAGTATTGAAGCCTGCCGCGGGATTGCTAACGATGGGGTGAGTGGTGCATCGGGACGTCGAGTCAGCCACTGACATACTTTTGCAGACAATTAGAGGCGCTGGACATCGACAAATCGAAAAACTATGAACACGCCAAGTCAAATTACAAGTGCTGAGGGGCTCTCTTTATTTTCTTTCATCGGGTATGTCGAGATCCGTTGTTCGTGTCAGCTCTCCGATGGCTAATGTCCTTTGAACGTAGCGCGGGCTCGCCTGTATGCATTCAATGCACGCCATCACATAGAATTGTATCTGCAGTGCAGATCTGGTGGTCTGGATCCACCTACAAACGCTCTTCGTCACCCATAATCACAAGCAAGATTCCACCGTCGTGGTCTTCAAGTTGATTCCTTCGTAAACCCCGCAAGACCGGGTCTTATTCGCACAAATCGAGGTCCATTAGGATATACCCCAATATCTTGAGATCAAGGTCCTCACTTCATTCTATCTTCGACATCGCCTTTCGTCTCCTCTCAAGGCTGATACGTTCGCATCGCCATCGCGCTGGTTCTTCGCTTACAAAGCACAAGCTTCTGCTCTTGACTTCTCCTCCCGGTCGTCACGAGCCATCTTCTGGTAGTCTTGCCCCATTCCTGCACGATCATATTCTCTGGTCGAATTGATCGTTGCTTTATAACGCTAGACGTTCAACCTTATCCTTAGGCTTTCGACCCTTCGCCCTTCTCCCACCGAACGGCTCTATTCCATCCCGCTGGACGATTTCGATTTGGACCTTCATAGAATGAAGGTTCCCTTCTTATTTCTACGATTCCTAGTGAATCTGGGCCACCACTTCCCCCTTTCTGCAATTACTAGCTCATCACCTCGTACAAGGTCCTTAAATGCAGGCTTATCCCGAGTCCTCAACGTCTCCACTCTCCGTTCGCGTTCATCAACCTCCCACTGAACGGTAGTGTTTGTCAATGACGTTATCAGACTTTCGGATAGGCAACCGCCTAGTCAAGCTCGCCTTCCATCTCATACAAATTCCTTATATGCGGTCTCATTCCGGGTTCCCAACGTCTCCCTCCTCCGTTCGCGCTCATCAACCTCCCACTGAACGGTGGTTTTTGTCAATGACGTTACGGGACACTTGGATTAGCGACTATCTGGGCTCTCAGTCTTTCAGAGGCTGAATCCCAAGAGTAGGTATAGGAGCGCTCAATCGTTCAACCTCCCAAAGCTCTTTTCCCTACTACTTGGCTCCGAGGCTTCGAGCCCGATATCAGCTGGCATGTTAACACTTGCTCTAAACTTGTTCTGACACTCCCCCAGGTGGATGAAGAACTGGTTGGAGGCTCCCCTTGTGTTGACTTGCTTCTGATGGTCTAGGTTGGAATTTCAATGGATGAGGACGACCCCTCATTCGATTTTGTTTGGAGGAGCATAACCCCCAGTCAATATATGCACCTCCACTCTGTTCCCGAAATCGATTGGATTATTCTCTCAGACGGGTTTTTTTTGGCGCATTCTTGTTGGTCCTGA
>ML208680.1:0-10740 GCA_004369065.1 Pluteus cervinus
TACCTTGGACCCTCAAGTCACCTTTATCCCTTTTCAACCCCCAAGGCTGGGGGCTGCTTCGTAATGATCATATCCACTATTCCGTCTCGGCAGTCCAAATGGGATGCCTGGACGCGTGAACATTTCATTTCTGAACGTTCAATTATTCTCGGCCAAGCTGTTGATATAGCAACTTGGAAGTCTTATGGTTCAGCTCTAAACTCTTGGCTCAATTTCGTCAAAACGCACAACTTCCCTGTGGAACCTAGCGAGGAAAACTTTTCCTTCTATGTTACCTATATGTCCTACCGCATCAAACCGGCTTCAATCAAAGCTTATCTTTCTGGAATCTGTCAGCAGCTCGAACCACACTTCCCTGGTGTTCACACCCTTCGTAAAACATTCCTAATACAGCAGACCCTCAAAGGAGCCTCACGGAAATCAGGTTCACCACCCAAACGGAAGTCTGCATTAACAATTGAGGACATAGTCCTCGTTCTATCTACTTTGGGAGATTCTGCTGCTCATGATGACAAACTTTTTCTGGCAATGCTCACTACGGCTTTTTTCGGTCTAATGAGGTTAGGCGAACTCACTCAGCCAGATAATCCTGCCCTGAATAACCCAAGAAAGTTCACTTGTCGCACCTCTGTTTCCATCTCGGAGACAGAGTTCTCTTTCTTCCTCCCAGCTCACAAGGCTGACCCCTTCTTTGAAGGAAACCGCATTCTTATCTCAAACCAAATTGCTGCATCCTGCCCTGTAGACCCTGTACCTTTATTTGCCTGCTACCTGGTTGCTCGTGATGCTTTATTTCCCTTTTCATCTGAACTTTGGTTGTCCTCCGATGGCTCCCCCCAAACCGTACTTTCTTCATCACTCGGCTACGAACTTTCTTTGGCCCAGAAATCGCAGGCCAATCACTTCGTGCTGGTGGTGCAACTTGGCTTGCTCAAGAAGGTGTTCCTCCCCATGTCATTCAGGCTACTGGCCGTTGGGCATCAAACACCTTCCAAATCTACATTCGGAAGCATCCCATCTTGGCGCATCTCTTTGTTCACCCTCGCACCACATGCAGCACCGAGTTTGCAAACTACCCTGGTGCTACCGAGTTTTTGGTTTGTAAATTTGCGCTAAGCCCCTTGGCTCTTGGGTGGTGGGTCCATTTGCAAACCTTTAACCAACTCAATACTGTTATACCTGTAGGCCTTCTCAGGTGGTTTGTAAACTGGCATCCAGACATATAAATTTAAGCACTCACCCAATGAGATTATTTGCAAACTATCATCCAGCCAGGTTAAATCAGCTGGTTCAGGATGGAGTTTGCAAATCACTCTCCAGTTGGATCTGATTAGTCTATTCAGCATAACAGTTTGTAAACTATCATCCAGCCAGGTGAAAAACAGTGGTTTCCAAACCACTATCTATTTGGGTCAAACTGGGCTGTTCAGCATAATGATTTGCAAACCATCATCTAGCTTGGTGACATCAGGATGTTTGAGGTGTTTGCAAACCACTATCCAGTTGAATCAGAGTGGGCTATATGGCAAAGCAGTTTGCAAACAATCACCCAAGTAGGTGATCCTGCTCTGCTGAGAATGGTTTGCAAACAGTGACCCAGTTGAATACAAGCAGGCTGTTCAGAATTGTGGTTTGCAAACCACCATCCAGCTAGGTGAAACCAGCCTGTTCATAATAGTGGTTTGCAAACCACTATCTAGTTGAAGGAGGTTTATCTGGTTCAGCATTGTGGTTTGCAAACCATTATCCAGCTGAATCAAACCAGACTGTTCAATGTGGTGGTTTGCAAACCGCAACCCAGATGAGGCCATTAGTCTGTTCAATATTGTGGTTTGCAAACAATTATCTAAAGTAGAGAACCTCTCCACTACTCTGATTTGGGTGAGGGTGCACACCATAGCTTGCAAACAAGTACCCATAAGTAACCCATCATTACATAGCCACATTACACATTAAATGATGCTATTATTGTATAGGACAAGATGTGGTTATTGTGGATGATATCAAGTATCCAAACCAGTATTATGATCGGGGATAACAAAGGGAAGATATGTGAAAGGCTACCTTGAAACAACAGAACCAGTGACGGAAAAAGGAATGATGGAAAAGGAGGCAATGATAAACCATAAATGGCCATGGAGATTGAAGGGATTATTGAATAATAAAAGGAGTAGATCAAATGACGGTAATCGAGAGGGAATTATTAACGGAAATGAGAAGGGAACTACTAACAGAGGAGAGGAGGGAAGTACTAGAACCGGAATAATGATGAACATAAACAAGAAGGAAAGTTTTAAGATAAACAAAGTAAATGAAGAGGAAATATAACGAAAGATCAAACGAGGACTGACATATGTAATAACGAGGTTCAATGATTCTGTTTGACAAGCTTTGCAAAACTAACAACCTCATCACGGGGTGTAGGTGCTTGTCGGTTGGTACGTTTGGGACGCTCGGAGAACTCCCCTGCATCATCTTGGCGCTTTCGTTTGGTTGAAGTTGGTGCCGACGTAGGGGCAGAGATCACTGTAGCACTTTGACGTGTTTGTTTTGGAGTTCGAGTCGTCGTGGGTTTTGGATGAGTCGAAATTGACATTGAGGTAGCCGGCGTCAAAGTAGGGGTGGCTGGAGAAGCGGTCGAGGGACTACAAGAGCCCGTGGTTGTCGTTGCAAGCAAGGATGAAGAAGTTGCAGTCACGAAAGCCATCAAAGTCACATCTGAGGACAGCATTGGCGTACGACCAGTAGTGGACGACGACAACGATGACAGCATTGCGGGAAGGGTTGTCGTGGGAGCTCCTGAAGTTGCTGAAGTGGTGCCAGTGGGGGTTGAAGTAGCGCCAGTCGTTGTTGTGGCTACTTGAGCTGGGGACGTGATCAAAGTTGTGGCCCGAGTCGTGGAGGAATCCAAACCCACTGCAGCTGGGATAGCAGCCACCGCAGGAGCAGGCATTGTCGACGAGGGTGGAAGGGCAGGTGAAGGGGTGGGTGCAGACGCTGCAAAGCGAATGTAAGCTAGTTGATACAGTCACAGGTGCGATAGACTTACGACGACCTTTCTTCGATGGGCCCTTTTTCTTCTTCCCACTCTCATTCTTCTGCTTCTCCGTCTCTTTACTCTGATTCTCCTCCTCTTGCTTCTTTCTCGCCTCTTCTTTCTTCTTGTCGTTCTTCGCCCAGGTGAGAAGACATTTCTTATTAGTCGCGGCGCGTTTCGCAGCAGCTGCAGTGCTGTAATCGCCTGCGTTTGCACTCTTGTTCTGTGCGGGGCCAACACTGGTCTGGGGTGTGTGAGAAACGGTGAGAGAGAAGGGAGGATTATATACCGTGGGTGCATTTTCGAGAGGGGACTTGCCAAAAAGAGTGAGGAGGCCGTCGTCGTCGTCGTCGTCGTCTAGAGTACCTGAAGACTGTGAAAGAGAAAGGAATCAGACAAATGGATTGAATTCAATAACGAATGGAACAAATGAATGTGTAAAAGAGGTGAGATCGTAAAAAAAAACATAAAAAGATGAACGAAAGCGAGAAGATAACAAATAAGCGACTTACCGACGCCTCAGGGCTGGCAGTCAAAGGAGAGCTGTGCAAAGGAATGCTGACAGCCAAGTTGGAGGAACAGGAACCTGGTGGCTACAAAGCCATCAGTAAGATAAAAAGGCGTTAGACAGGTACGACTTACCGCATCATGACCCTCGTCGTGCTGAGCCTGTCCAGCCTTGTCTCCGGCGTGAGGTTCTGATGTGCTCGTCGTTGCACACAACTGCGCGCTTTGACTTCCAGCCGTTGGACTTGGAGGAGACGGAGAAGCGGCGGTGAATTCCTCTCCGTTGTTGTGTTCCTCAGGATCGGAGTCCGCTCCAGCCTCGTTAGCTGCTTCTGGGTGAGTTGTGGGCTGAGTCAAGAGTGGTGGAGAGGGTTTGTTGGCTGAGTTGCGAGGATTTAGATCCACGTTGAAAAACGATGAGGGAAATCAACACTCACCGATACAATCTTGGACAAACTGTCCAAGACTCTGTGCTACCCTATCCTCCACATCCCCGTAGGCTTCGAAGAAGGTACTGTCCGCAAGAGAGGAAGGGCCAACGTATATGCTGGTCAAGGTATGAGTGAGGTGGCAGACTGTCGAGGCCAGCGAGTGAGACGCACGTCATGGTCTGGAGACCGGATCCACCTGATTGATCGTTCCCAGGCTTCTCCATTGGTCCAGCGGCTGCGAGGACGAAGCCCCAGTCTTCACCACACTTCTCGCGAATATTGGCCAAGATGTTGCGAAATAAGTCCGGCATTTCAGTAATGAACCTATTGACAACTATTTAGATGCGAAGACTCTGGAAACTATCCAATACCCACTTGGCGCGAGCCTTTTGAATGACATCATCACCTGATTCCATCTCGACGTCGCCATCCTTGCCGCCATTGCTCTCCTTCTCTAGAGCCTCCCGAACCTCTTCCTGTACCTCATCCGTCTCCTCGAGAAACATCTCCTTAGCGATTTTACGGTGAAAGTTCAAGCGTGCGCCTGAGGACTCAATATCATCGATCTCGTCCTTGCGCACCTGGAACGCGGCAGAGACCTTCTCGGGATACAACTTGACGTACATTTCGCCCTCTTGGTTTAAGCGCTTGCTCTTGTTACGGTACTTGTCAAGAAGCTGAGTAACAGCGCCACGGCTGCTCTTGCGGCCATCGGTGAACGCGTTGCGTTGTAACCACTGTGTGACTTGCTATGAGGTGCGTCGATGTCAGTTATATCCTCTAGAAATGATTAACAAATAACTTACACGTTCGCGTTTTTTAACCTCGGCCTTGAGTGCTGCCGGAGACACCTCAGCAGTCAAAATAAGGGCACCATCGGCGCCACGAGGAAGAAGCGCATCCCGCTCTGGCCAGCACTCAGAGAACTCTCGGTGAACACTTTTCGCGTAGCGCGTGGAGCGGCCGAGTTTACAAGCTTCGATTGCACCTGCGATCTTGGTGGCCAAGAAGACCCTTTGTTCGAGATTGGTCCAGTACACCGGCATGACAAGGTGGATGTGAAGTGCAGAACAAAGCAAGAGTTGGTAAGTTCAAGTTGGGTGGGGACTTAGACGAATTTTTCTTCGCTTTCTTATGTTCAATCCATCTTTAGCGTCAAACTCTGTCGAACCAAGGTCGTACTGGTTCGTTCGTTCATCTCTCGCCGTTGGTTCAGCCAAAATTGCACCCCATCCGATCCTGACAGCCACCCCCATCCCCCCCCAAACAAAGTCTTTTTTTCGTTCCTTGATTCGTCGTTCCTCAACCAAATAGTCTTTGTAGCCGACACCGATCCCTGAATCTTCATTTCAGGATTTTCGTGAAGTATTTTATTTCTTTCAATTTATTATTTTATCTTAGCAATTAAATAATGTTCCGTGCCTTCACGTCGAAAAGACATAAAAATCCGGTGTCCCAGCGGTTCCCTGACCACCCATCCTACCCACGTCCACAACGCCCCCCTCCAACTCTCCACTCTCCACTAGGATGCCATTCATCGACGTCTCGGAATTAACTCTCCTCAAGGAGATCGTCCAAGAAACGGATGCCAATATCCGCGGAACATACGGCGAACTCGTCACATTTGAAGAGTCTGCTGAAGTTCTGGCAGGCGGTCAGTTCTCCCTTCACCGTTGTTTATACTCATACAAATTTCCCTTAGAGTTAGGTAAAATTATTGGCAAGGCTCACAATATGCGGCGTAAGCTCGAGCGCAAGATGGACTTTCAGTCCCTAATCGTGGAGCGTATGTACTTTCTCTCTATTTCCGCATTCTTCTCTTATCCGTGCCCAGGAATTGTGGCGGCGTGCAAGGACGCCGAATTTGTGGTACTGAAAGCCAAGATAGCTGCTCGTGAGTAGCCTATTTTTCGGTCTAACACTTAATCGAGGCGTTATACAGACAGTTCTGCTGCAACGCGTGTCCGCAAGTGAAAAGTATCGGGACCTGGAGGTACGCGCTCATTCCTTTTTTGACGTTCTTCATTCCATCGTTCCTCCCTCCTTTTCAGCAACCAAGAAGGAGCCTATCATCGTTTCGAGTGATGACAAGGGTGAGTTGACCTTTCCGTTCTCCATCGGGTCTAATCATTCTCCATTAACATCTCATTCAGCCGATTTGCCGAAAGCCAAGAAGTTCAAGGACTTAGGGACGGTCGACGTCCACAATACAGGTAAGTCTTTCGTTGGTTCGTATGTTCCTTCCTCATTTTTCCCGTTGTTATCAGATTCTGACTACTCTCCTTCCAACGGGGAAGGCTCTCCGAGTGTCGCCTCCACTTCGAGCGGCGGATTTGGTTCCCTCTTCGACGGTGAAGGACTCGATGACCTGTAAGTCATCCAAATCACGATCTGGGTTATTCCAACTTTTATACTTAGCGCTGTCACAAACGGAGCACCTGAAGTCAAAGTCGAGTCAACGTAGCCCTTTGTAGATAATTTCATTGGCTCATATTCGCCTGTTCCTAATGATTGCCTTGTTTTGTTCATACCCCTTCGAGTTCGCCTGACCACAAGTTCGGTCAAAATACCAGTTTAGATACATTTGTGATTTTCCCTTGTTTGATCACCGTAATGTGAGGTTCTTTTGCACGATTTCTGCTTGGACGGCCCGGAAAGCATTGACAACAGCCGGCTTAGATTTTCTTCTCAGAATGCCGAAGTGAGTTGTGCCTTGAATAACGCACGCAAGGACTTGAGGCGTGAAATTCTACCGTACCTTCAGTCCCTCTCGAGTCTCCATGGAGTCGGCAGGGTTCAATGATTCCACGGCTAGTAGGACACTCTGTGTCTAGACGTTGTCTAGTGGTGTATTCAAAGGTATCCTACCTGACTGTATTTCAACCTCGACGAGATCCATTTAGAGTTCGGGCTGTTGTAACCTATCGGATGATCGGAAGGAATCTTCATTCGTCAACATCGATGAGATTCCTACTCGTAGTATAAGCAGTCCGAATATGAGGAGCTATGTAAGGTAGCTGTGTAATATACACATTCCCCTACTTCGTCTTCTCGTCGATTGCGTCGGATTCTGTATCAACGATGAACACAGATACAGCATTCCAAGGAGCATACCTACTGTCTAAGGGTGGAGGTGGGGCAAGGTCGATCTGAGCGAATATCCTGAGGTATGATGAGCGAGAATACGGGGTTTGCGAAATAGACTCACTCGAGATCACAGGTTTTTAATTTTCTGGCATGTTGCCTGAGTTGCTTGCTCCGAGTCTCTGGTGGTCCGGCCGATCTGGTGAAACGAGGAATGAGAGTATGCAGTTTGAGCTGGTAACAAAGGTGCCATACCTTGAATGTCGAAGTCTGGCCATTCAGGCTCGAGCCTTCATGCGCAACTCCTCCTTGTTCCTGTTTCAACCGTTAGCGAGGACCTCCTCTGAAATAGGTAGGATATTTAGTAACCTTTCGTAGTATCGTTTATACTTTGAAACAGTCTTCTTCGTTTTCATCTTTGAGATAACGATGGGTATAGTCCAGAGGAGACCCGACCTAGACCAAACGATCACATCGTAAATTGATGTTGTAAATGTTCGCTACCGTGTTTCCACCGTCCACCGAATTTTGTATCTCTGGCGAGAAGATGTGGGACTGAGGTTAGTATGAAAACGCCATGAATTAGTTCACCAACAATAATGCATCGCTATAACTAGTATAACCACTCACGCGCACGAGCGAGGGAACGTCCAACTTAGTCCGACTTGAAGTCATTGCGGTACGTGCAATGATTTGCGACTCCACCTGCCATTGCTTCGGAATTTGTTCATTTCAAATCAACATACAACCTTGCCGGCATTTAAAGCTAAGTTCCTTTTTGATGGTATTCATTCCTATTCATGTACTCGAGGCATACGAGTTTGCTGAGTGAACGCACACGACATGAGCCTGCCGGTGTGCTTGGGCACTGTTATCTTATTGAGTCTTCTTGTCCTGGCTCTCGCAGATCACAGGGGTGGCGAATAGGGCTCTACCCAAACGTTTGCAGGTTTACTTGGCAACGCAGCACCATGAGGCAGGTACCACGAAAACTGCAATGACCACGCACCTCCGAAAATCTCACTATTCGTCGCTTCACTGACTGAATTAGCATCAGAAAAAGTTGTTATGAGATGCATGAATGGTACCTGAAGGTGTTGATAACCCCGAGGAGGCATCGGCCCAACATCCCTTGCAATTCCATTAGACCTAATCATAATTCAGTATCAGTATCGGATCTGAGTGACACAATCACATGACCCATGTGACCGACGCGTCAGCCATCAAACAAGCCTGTCCAGGTCTCGACATGTCGCATCGCTCTTGTTGTTCCTTCGAATTTATCAAGTGGGTTTCCACCATCCGACTGACTTGCCATACGGTATACCTGAGACCACCATAGCACCACCAAGAAGTCGTCACAGTCATCACTGTGCCCTGCTAGGAGGAATCAACGAGTCATTGAGCGCTCGTCGTTGCTGTCCCAGACGGCTTCAAAAACCTAATTAGCCGGTATCCAGGGTCACCCAAACTCGGCTGAGTTGATGGTTTGGGGCACATACCTCCGAGAGGTACCACCCAATCTGCATGGCTCGGAATATTGACTCAAAGTGAGTATTTACTGATACCCTGATCAGGTCTGGGCTAGAGGAAATTGCCAGATGACGGTGAATGGCAGTAGAGGCCGATAGAGAGTGTTTTGCGTGGGGGATGCCATCGTGGGGTATTGGTGTCACTTTGCCTGGATTTCCGATTCGACTCTAGATCGATCAATGCAATGATGTGCGAACTGCACGACATGCGAGATTCGGCTGCTGATTGGCCCACTAAGTATATCTGCATCAGAAGAAATAATTGGAAGAACAGAAGAATGGTACCGAGAGCGACAGTTCTCTTGTGAGGTTGTTGTCGGTTACTAAAACTCAAACCCAAATTGGGAAACCCAAAGACGGCCCGACGTCAATTCTTCTCACGAAGATTTCTGCAGACGAGACCATGCCTCTCAAAAACTCCCAAAGTTGCCTGACTGCACCAAAGTCTCCTCCTCGTAACTGGAACCCATGGGCAAAGGAAAGAGAAACGACTTCCGTCCGTTTCAGTCCCAATCTTCGACGATAAATGCCTTGCATCTTAGATATGCGTCAACCACCAATAATACCATCAAAACGAAAACGGGTGTACGATCGGTGGTGGGCTCTGCCCCCTGTCAGCGAAATGGGGAACCATCAGGGAAGGTGTATGGAAACAAAATGGATAGTGATATGGGTGGCATTGATCATGATATTGACGATGCTACGGGCACTGGTCCTGAAACTGTGCCTTCCACAAGCGATGGGGCAAAGATCAAGGTGGGTCCTAGTCTAAGCCTCGTTGATGCATGATAACAGTAATTTTGAATAGAAGGGACCACTTCGGACGTGGCTACTCGATCGAGAGGAGTTTTTGGTCGAAGATATCCATCGCGAAGGCCGCCTTGGCCACACTTATGTTTGCTGCCCCGGCTGTTCTTTGAGCTCGGAAACACCTTCTTACCGGTGTAAGGAGTGCGAGGGAAATCAGTTATTTTGTCGCAATTGCATACTGGGATGCCATCAGTATAACGGGCTCCATCTAATCGAGGTGGGTTGATTTGTTGTTAGCCCTGGAATGGTCGATACTGAATATGCTTTTCGAGAAGCAATGGAACAGAGAATATTTCGAATCTGCCACCCTTCGCGATCTGGGGTTCTCATTCCAGCTGGGTCATCCACCCGGAGACCGTTGTCCCCACCCTGTCCGACCCTACAACAATGATTTTGTCGTTATTCATACAAATGGGGTTTAGGCAGTAGCACGGGTACGGGTGATCCGTGAGGGTTTTCGTAAGGGTGTTGCAGGGGTACGGGTGTGGGTTGGGACTCACCAACCCGTACACCCGTCGGGGCACCCGCCACCAAAGGCTGCGGCGACGGCGGCGCTGGTGCCTTGCGTCGCGATCGGTGCATTTTTAAAAATAAAAATAAAAATAAAAAGTGATCGGTGTTGTGGTGCAATTTTCTACCAAGGAATCCCCGCCTACATTCAACGGATCAGCCAACCTTTATCCCAACCACAACTTCAACCTAAACCACAACTACCTCCTTGCCATGTCCAGCCGCCCAGCCCGTATCATCACCCCTACGTACAAACGACAACAGCAAGACGAGAGTGAAGATCGGGTTCGCAAGCGACCCAAGACCTCGACGTCGACTGCGACGCGTGATGATACAATGCCACCACCACCACCTCCCTCGCGTTCTGACACTGGCTCTCAGGTATCAACCCAAGCACAAAGTTCTGCCAACAAGTCGGCAACAGTGCCAGCCACCTCATCATTGAGCCAGGTCAAGTCCACTCAGAAGGCTTTGGAACCACAACGCACGGCACAAAAAGGTTTTCGCCCACCCCAGCTCGGCACTATTCAAAAGAAGTCAGTGTCTAAAAAGAAGAAGGATATTGTCGAGGTTGAGGACTCAGAGAACGGAAGCGACGATGACAACAAAGCTAAAAAAGACAGCGAAGTTGAGGAGGAACCTGAATGGGATATTGGTATGTGTTCGTCTAGATGCTTTCATACATGAATCTAAAATAACATACCAGAGTCAATGTCCAAGCGCTGGAAGGCAGGGTGTTGGAAATCTCCGATTCCAGTCATTACGAGCATAACAAACTCGTATACCTACGTCATATCATTCTAGATAGTTCTCTTACTTTCTTAGTGAT
>ML208681.1:0-26419 GCA_004369065.1 Pluteus cervinus
TCCTTCTTGGCGGCGTCGTACTTCTCGTACTTCTTGTCGGCATGTTCGGCTTTCTTCTCGTCCTTGCGATAATCGTCCTTGTACTTCAAGTCCTCCTCCTTCTTGAACTCGCCGTAGTCCTCACGCTTGTATCCGCCGTGGTGGTACTCGGGTTTGCGGTATTCGCTCTTGTGCTCGTACTTCTCTTTCTTGGCGGCGTCGTACTTCTCATATTTTTTGTCGGCGTGCTCGTCCTTCTTCTCGCCCTTCTTGTATTCGTCCTTGTACTTGGACTCCTCGTGCTTCTTGAATTCGCCGTCGAAGTCGCGCTTGTAGCCGCCGTAGTGTTCGGGTTTGTAGTACTCGCTCTTCTGCTTATACTCCTCCTTCTTCGAAGTGTCGTACTTGTCGTACTTCTTATCGTAGGACTCGGCCTTCTTCTCGCCTTTGTGATAATCCGCCTTGTTCTTGTATTCCTCCTCCTTCTTGTACTCGCCGCCGTGGCCGTGCTCGTCGTGTCCGTACCCATCGTGGTGACCGTACCCGTCGTGGTGTTCAGGCTTGTAGTACTCGTTCTTGTGCTTGTACTCGTCCTTCTTGCCGGTCTCGTACTTCTCTTCCTTCTTGTCGGAATGTTCAGCCTTCTTCTCGCCCTTCGAGTAGTATTCGGATTTGGATTCCTTCTCGTTGAAGCCGTGACCGCCGTGGCCGCCGTTCAATCCATCAAAGCCTTGGAACTCTCGGACGCCGCCAAAGTTATCGCCGTTGGCGAGGTCGAACTGACAAGGTAACGTCAATAATACTGATAGCGAGTAGATAGATAGAAGGGCAAACGTTCTCGGCCTGGGCAACGGGGAGGGCGAAGGCGCCAGTAGTGAGGATGAGCAAGAGGGGTAGCAAGGAGTTGATGCGAGGCATAATGTATAAAAAATTAAAGGAGCGGGTTTAGGAACGAGTGTGAACTATCGATAGGAATAGGCTGTGTATGTGAGTCCCGGGGGATGTTGAACAGCGAAATTTGCCCCGCCTTTTATACCTGAGGACGGGTGGCTGTCAGAGCATCGACGACCCATTTTCTAGAAAGAACGATGACGTCGTGCAGAGGATGACGATTTTAAGAGGGCGACATGACGTAGGAAAAGAGAGATGACGATTTTAAAAGAGGTGGGGGTACCTTCTCACGCTAGCCATCGGGCCGCTGTCGGCGGTTCGAGTAAAAATCCGAACTGAGTTCCTCGACGGGACGTGCATGTGCGTACGCGTATACGACGGGCACCAGCCCATATGGCCATGTGATTGGTGTGATTCTGAGTTGAACTAGCGCTTCATGGCGCTTCTCGCAAAGAATTGTAAGCAATAGACGTAATCATTTTGTATCGAAATTACAAGCGCAGTTCTACGTTAAATTGTCTAGTACTCATACTAATAATATCCATCGTGTACGAGGCGCCCATGTCGGTGCTTTTGGTGGCGGGTCTTGTGGCCGCGTCGTCCGCCGTGGCCATGTACTTTTCGGCTATGGGTACTGCGATGCAGGTCATCATAGGTCCAGTTGTCGCTTGCACCTTTCGAACGCTTCAAACGTGTCATACGACCACCTGAGGAGAGAGAAACGATTGAAAGCGGAGAGATGGCGTGGTTGATAGGAGCCCCAACAGAACCAGAACCAGGTGCGCGAAGAGGACCGCCGTGGGGAGGAGGGGGATAGTAACCAGGAGAGGCCATTGGGCGTTCGTATTCGTCGTCGTCGTCCTCATCGTCGTCCTCATCATCATCATCATCATCGCCGTCGTCGTCGCTATCCTCATCGAGTTCCTCTTCGTGATGGGAATTTGAGGCCGTGTTTGACTGTAGCTTGGGTGCGTCGTGTCGCTGGTCCTCATCGCCAAGTGGGGTCGAGGTCGATACCTGTTCGAGAGGACCATCGCCCTTGTCGTTATCGAGATTTTCGTCTATCACAATCTCCTCCGAAACGTCAGAGTTATCGTCGACCGCCTGAGCAGAATTCGTCCTTGTCAAACGTTGAGGAGTGGAAGTTCGATTATCCGCTTTATAACCGTCGTAAGACTCGTGAAGCTCATCTCCATTACACTCCTCACCTGAAACGTCTTCACGGATATTGTCCGCTTCCACGATGTCTTTTATATGCGTCTGATTTTTTGAGTCGTGGCGAAGTTCATAGTCGACTCCAGAATGGGGTGATTGGGGGCCAGTATAATGACCTTCCTTGACGGCATGTGCGGTTAGATTTGCGTTTTGAACCGTATACTCCGAGGTTTTGTTGTTTTGCATCGCGTATTCGATCTTGGTCTCCCGATCCACGCCATTCGGTGCGCCTTTCCCCAGGTTGGTGTAGTCCTTTTCGCGCGATTCCTCGACCAGAGACTCTGATTTACTTTCCTTGGAAATCGCGTGCTCCGTTTTCGCCTCGCTATTGAGAGAAAGCTCGCTTTTGTAGTCGGCAGGAGTAGGTTCGCCAGAGTATGGACCAGCGGCGTATGAGTGAGGTTGCGGAGCCGGTTGGGCTCCTCCTTCATGGGAAACGCCATTCTGAATGTAGAATATTAAATGTATAGACAAGCAACGAACAGCGAGGACATACGTCGTTACGCGGGATAATGGGGGCAGATAGTGCGCCAGTCCCAAGGATGATAATGATAGAAATCATGGAGGCTAAGTGATGCATAGTGTGTACTTGAAAGAGTGAGCGATGTCAAAGAATGTGAGTAGGATTGTGGTGGGTAGGTTGGGAAAGGCAGAAACGTAAATTGGGGAATTGGAAGGAAAGACGGGTTCTTATAGGGTAGCAAAGGGGGGAGTTCGGCGACGCGCGTCGATGACGCAATGTGTGGTGCTTTCACCCGACTGCAAGTTCAGCGAGCCAGCGAAAGAGGACCTGTATGGATCGCAACGATTTTCTGCGACTCGCCAGTCAATGCTACGGCCAAGTTAGTGGCTTGAACCGAACTGGCTCAGGGATCGGCGATCAATTGCAACCGATCCGCTTTCAACCGCTGATACGGTTCGCTCGCTCATGACTGACTCGTGACTTGGCTGACTGAAAAACATATCGTGATCAGATAATATTCAACAGCTACTAAAGGTAATCCAAAAAGCCGTTCGCGATGACCACGATACCCACCAAACGTACTGGAGGCTGCCTTTGTGGCGAAGTTCGCTACGAAGTCGAAGGGGATCCCTTCAGCTTCGCAGTTTGCCACTGTGCCAACTGCCGCAAAACCACGGGTTCTGCATTCATGTCGAATGCGTTCTTCAAGCCTGAGGTATAGTTACATTGACCTATGAAACTACGCACTAATAGAGATCGTAGGCGATAACTATCACCAAAGGGAGCGACAAATTCAAGGAATACCGTGACTCCGCTACAACCAGCGGTCGTACGCTCACCCGCACATTCTGCCCTGAATGCGGTTCATGCTTGTTCATGTACAACGATAGCAGGGAATTTACCATTATCCCCGTTGGCACCCTGGACGAGCCAGTAGATTGGGGTGAGTTACAGATGATACCCAAATTCATGGTACTCACGATTGAGCTAGTGCCACGCCGTGAAAGTCGGGACGATGCAAGATTCTCGTGGGTCAAGGAGTTACAAATTGAACACAAATTGAAGTCTACGCTGTGAAAAATTGTCCAGTTCGAATGGCTATGTTCGGAGGATTTTTTTCGTCGTATATCCGCCCTTTGGGAGAATAGATACCAACATACCTTTTCGATTGAGAGCTACCGCATTATGCAGCGAGATAAACTGAGCTTCACTGATACGGAGAAGTTGATATGACGAGCAAGGCGCCAAGATACCGGAGATGAAGATGGTTAGCATGACAAAACAAGAAGAGTTGGGAAACGAACACCTGACTATACACCTTGAGATACAAATAGATGGTCGGGTCCGCATTCCTGGCTGTGGCAGTTGATCAAGAGGTAATTGTATTCCTTTCAAAGATTGACAAGGCACTGGCCGACGTTGCCTTCTACCCGGTTGTCGGACCGATTAAGGACGAGGAAAAAGATCCGACCAAGAGCAGCTTGCCAAGAGCGGACCAAATCCCAGCTCAGCGTGATCGCCTCAACACGATCTTTAACGTCGTTAAGACCCGTAAACTGGCTTATATGCGCGGTGGCCGACAGCCGCTGAGTAATATATTATTAGTTTTGTCAGAGGAAATTCGTAGAACTTACGTTGGAAAAACAGGGCACCACTTGTACCGGCACTAATTGTGCAAGGCATTGGATGCTGCACGATGAACAGGGCCACGCACATGATTATATGCGAGGACCAGTCCGTAATACCGTGAAATCGACGCTTGTCGCCAAAGCGCTCAAGTTCCTATCGTAGACCCGTCTGTACGGGATCATCGCGTCAGGAAACCACGTCTAGGATGAGAAATCATCACATACTAGTCACAAGACCTGGCAAGCGCCAACTGTTCGCAAACCAGAAAGATCAACCACCAAGTTATGCAGCCGTAAGGTTCGTCGGGGATGCATGTCCGACGAAGACATCAGCCTTGGCGACCGTGGAGCTATCGAGCAAGAATGAAGACGAGCGGCCATGAGACACAATGCCATGCCCCCAATCGTCGAGTAGGAGCTCCAGGGGTTCTTAAACTAGGATTATTAGTTAAGAACTGTCCGTAAAATTCTCCAACGACTAACCAGCTACACGACCAAAGAACAGCACGCTGCATAAATGCGGTATTCAAGCCCGAAAATCTTCATCCTTAGCCTTGGAGTATGAACGTGTATAAGCAGTCGACATCATCTGAGTCTAACTGTAGCGTTTGACTGGGAGGGGTAGAACGTGTTTGACGTACCTCGTTAGCTCTCATCGCCATGAACGATGTCTAAGGTCAAAAAGACCGTGCAGCGCAACCGTTGAAAACAACACAGACCCGCGAGGAGCGCTCGGTTGAAGCCTGAAGGACACTGACGAGAAATAGTGACAACAACGAATGTGCAGGTTTTTGCTACCCGCATAGTCACAAAGATTTGGGGCGTTGCAAGATGTAGCTATACTGCTGAACGAGATGAGACGCGGATGAGATAAACGAGGCTAGCACTACACTCAACACTGAAGCCCTGAAGATAGAAAGCGAGGTGCATGATTATGTTCCCAGAAAGGACGTGGCGCTAGAAAATTTACTTCGCTCAGGGGACTGCCATCCAGACGCGACGAAACCAGTCTACTCACCCAACAACCACATCCTCGTGGCGTTGGCCCAAACCAGTCTCTGAACCTCGAGGAAATTTACGAGGATGGTCACCAATTAGACGAGAATCGTCTAAGCGGGCTAAGCTCACGGAGATGACTCGCCATTAAGGCAACTGAACATTGTTGTGGCAGTCTCGAAGTGTGCAAAAACAAGCAGCCATACCGTCATGAAGAGGTGCTTTCATATCCTAGGGACCAGGAAATGACATATAGAAACGTAGCCCGACGGCGACTGGGCGCTTAGTAGGGTTGCTTGCGAAGTGGCAAAAATGACGCGAATTGGAAAAGCAAACTCCGAACTCCGATACAAACGGACAAGACAGGACAAGCATTGCGGCTACATTCGACGTAACTTAGCACGAGCAATAGACATAAAAACAAGATTATGTACCGGAACAATAGATATGCAAAGCAATGATAGGTCCATTCCAATCCTCAAGTCCACTGATATCAGTCGTCCATGCAAAGCGTCAATAAAAGCAGCTAAAACAACCCAACAAAGGCAGAGGCCAATACTACCGCCGCAGCAACGATTTCCTTCCCAAGCCCCACTCTGAGAGCGTTGGACTTGCTCGTTGAAACAGAATGTCCATCTACCCCGGCCGAAGTCGAGTTCCCCGTATAAAATGAGCCGCCACCATCCAATGAGACAAGGGCAAGTCCAGGGCCCGGGATGGTGATAGTACACCCATCCTTACAACTGACGTTCGTCGTCGTTTGTTGCCCATCCAGCTCTCCATTCAACCCGATAGTTTGACCAGCCCATGATATATTTTGACGCTCAACCAAGCTGGGAGCCGTCAAAAGGCGATAACCGACCTGGTCTCCAGACCCAGACGGCAGGACATAATCCTGGGATTGTCCATCCGCAAAGTTCATGAAAACAAGCCTCTTCACCGACGTCCCCGTCTTGTCAAAAATGGCATAAGCAGCGCTCGTGGCATTGGGAGAAAACATGGAGTTGTCGATATTGAGATCCGTCACCATACTCCCATCCGCGAGGAGCACTTCTGACATGAAAAGGACCGCATAATATGTGGAACCGGTGTGCCAATCTGGTTCTGAAGAGTTCTGAGAAACGGGAGGGTCGAAAAGGTTGTAGGTCACATTGCGTTCCCGAGTGTGAAGGAAGACAGATGAATAGTTCATCGAGGCCGCTTTGAGAGCGACATCGACACCCCACATTGACATCGCAAACTGCGTCCAGCGTATCAGCAGGGCCCAAGAAATTCGTAATATCAAGACTCACAGTATCAGAGATGTTCGAGCCTCCACAAGCAACAGAATTGTATTCAGACAAGACCACGGGCTTGCCTTCTTGGATCGCGGTGGGGAAACCATCGCTTTGCCAACTCAGGAAAGGACCAACTACAGACAATCCCTCAGACGAATAGATATGTCTAGAAGCTGAAACGTACCATTGCTATGCTGGACAAAATAGCTGATATCGGTGTTGGCGTCATTGACGCCCGAACAAACGTTCTGAGGGTATCGTTGCACCCTACAAGCACCGTCAGGGCTGCGACGGAGGGCGGAAGAACGATGACGCACGTGTAGTACTTCCAGTCAAGTTTATTAAATCCAGCGTCAAATAAGGTCGATAAATTCCTACAGAACCATGAGCATCACATCCGGATGAGCAAGTCAAATGAACATACCAGCTACAACAGATCGTTGGTCCTGCAAGGAGATTGTCTGGGTTCACTCCAATTGCACGAATTTTGTCAAACGCCGAGTCCACATCGGTTATCTGCGATAAATCAGCGCCCAACGCCCTGCGGTGACGGGCATTTTGAAGTGTGGTGACTAACGTAGTCCGGGATTCCGTAAACAGCCTTGTCACCATGCGAAACATACAAGTCCGGTTCCTGATGAGAGATATTCAGACGAGTCAGAGGAAAAGGTAGTGCCCGACTTACATTTCCTAGCAATAAAGCATCCAACCTGCTACCAAGTTTATGCGCTGTGTCGTTTGTCAGTGGAACATAGTTGTCCGCTTCTGGCGACCGTAGCGGTAAACCGAATAGGAACTGCATCTCCCCAACCTTATCCGACATAGCATTCATGACATCCAACACAATCGGACCGAAGTGAACAGAGATATCGTCATTGTTCACATCCGTGCTTGGGTCGACAGTAAGGAAGGTGCCAAGGGAAGGGTCGTAGGTCGAGCTATAAGCATGATCAGCCGCACACCGAGGAAGGAAAACTAAAAAATCGTACCTGTCCATGCCATTCCCGCCAACTCTGATGCGCAACGGTTTGGACAGCCTCGCTGCGAAGTTATGAAGATAATTTTGCATCGCGGGCGGACTAGAATCCGCATTGTCACCCCCTACCCAGTGAATTCGTGTTAGCCATGAGGACGGTCCAAAAAAGAAAAGGGTATACAGAGCGTGTTGAACGAGCTCAACTCCCAGGAAACTCCCATAAAGTTGTCATCAATGACGGTAACGGGATAAGCATTGGCAGGGAGGGTGATGCTCAGCGGTGGAAGTGCAAGAGAAGGTTGTAGGCCGCCTAAAAACGCGGCCAAAGCCAGAAACGAACGACGCATTTGGGGTATAGCGTAAAGAATGTGGTTAGGGTATCTTGTCGGAGGGCTGGTGGGGATACGAAGCAAAAAACGATTGGCTGACAGCACACCTCCTAGTTTTCGGGCGGCTGGAGTGGTTCAAGCGCAAAAGCAGAATAGTAAGCGATCTGCGGGCTGCGCCGTAATGGAAAGGGCGTCCATTTGATAGTGAATGATTGGAGTTGTGCGGGATTGTCGGCACGCTGAGAACTCTGCCATGAACATGCCGAGCGCACACAAGGCGCGCATCACGACAGAAGGTGACCTGGCCCGAGGTGTGCACGACAGCGCCTTGTAGAGCTGCCTTCAACAGCGTTAGCGCCTCCTCCGGGCCTTTGCCGATTTGGTATCCAGGCACTGATCACGCCTATAAAAAACCGGAACACAAGCGTCATCTGATTTTGAACCTCACCCCGGCTTTACCGGCCCAAACCGTGTACGGGAGCCTTACCTCTCATTTCAACCACATTGTTGGTCAGTGGAAGTTAAGTTATTCTGACGCTGGGTAAAAGGAACTTGTCAAAATTTCGTTCCCACCGACTCGCACCAACGAGACCAAACACCATAACTCGGATGGTCTAACGTACAGCCTAGCCGTCTGCGTCACACAGTTCCACTACAGTCTACAGTACGTGGTCCCATTGATATATGCTACAACTCCCATTCAGTACCATACGCCATGGGGTTAACCCGAGTTCCTCGGAGGTAGGCCATATCAGCCAAATTCACGTACAGCTTGATAACTTGATTTCACGCTGTAAAGCAGCTTCCTCCAGCTCGTCTAATCAGATTTTCAAACCCCAGGACGAATACACGGCGGTGTTGTTCGCAGGAGCGATCATCACCCCATTTCATGCATCAAAGCACACGGACTTGACTTATCACGAAGGCTTACAAAGTACCCATTTCATCTCCCACCTCTGCGTATGGCAATGTTACGATGCTACCTAAAGATTCCGTTAACCTTTCCAAATACCAAGATCCCTCCAAATCTCATCCTTGTCCGACCATATCGGTCTTAGACCCTACACTCGCAATGGAGCCAACCACGCACAGCAACCATACCCATCAAAACTTCATTCATCCTCTCTTTCCGACTCCAACGTCAATTACTATAACCACCTCACCAGCTTCATTTCCCTTAGATGATGCTAAGGCCTACTTTGCCCGAAAATCTCACCCAAAAAATCAACGGGTCTAAAACCCAAAACCTTGATGTTGCTCCGTACGCAGTACGGCATCAGACCCCCAAATGTCGACGATCCCGTATGTTATCCAATCGCTTCTAATTATACTCACCTTTCCCGATTCTGCAGACCACATTTACATACGAAGTGGTTATCCTACAGGTACCCCATTTCTCATTTCAACCTTACTCGTGCATCCGCATCGGTCTTTCATGTTGATCATTCAGTAAGTCTTACGTGCCAGTGATACCTACCTTACCTTCAATCGGACGCCCATACCCGCCCAATCTACATTCTACGACATAACAGTCTCCGACACATCGCAGGTTCTTCATATGTACCATCATGGTTCGATAGCATCCTCGTTCCTCTAGAACAACCTCGCCAGTCCATCCTCGCCTTTTGAGTGCCCCGGGCCTATCGAGACTTCAGATTGTACACCCTTCGTCATCTATGACGCTCTCCCGAAACACCCTTAATCACACGATAGTACCCCGTTAAACACGAGCCTCGATCCACGTCGAAGACCGACTTTCCAACCCAAGCAGCATCCCCCTCGTTGTTCGCAAAGTCTTCACTTCCGAGGCCTTAACCTCCTAAGTCTGAAGATAGTCATTCACCCTGTGACCTAAGTCGGTTCGCAGCTTACCCTACCGCATATAGTCACCTCATTTGCACAGCTATGTACGTACTCGCAGTTAGTATACGACACCCAATGGGAATCCAGCACGTCGTACAACATGTCAACATTTCGACGACAAGTCAATAATTCCGGAATATATGCTGTCAACCACGACGTCAACGTTATCAAAGACCAAAATGTCATTCCATAAACTGAGGCTACAAGTGACTACACCTACGAAACCAATCTATCAATCGGTATACAGATGGTCAAAAAATTTTAACGAAGAAAAAAAGACTAAACGCGAAAGGCGCTAGGGTAAGGTGCAAGCGATACAAAAGGTAATCCGACGACGACGTCGATGATAGCGACATAGAAAACGATTGCGGATGAGGGTGCGAAACTATAGTACTACAGTAGCAGACACTGTACATGAGCTGCATAATAACGGTCCAGTCAAGAACATAATGTAGTGTCCACAATCCATAACATAAGGCCAGGCAAAATAAGGCTTACAACCAATGCGAGTCCAATCCCATAATCCCAAAACCCGTGTATATGCTCCAGAAAAAGGCGTCTCGTCGGAGAGGGAAATCTTCTTTGTTGTCCAAGAAACGGCGAGGAACCAGGTCATGATCACTTCGAACCAGACCCAGAACTCATCCTCCGTCTCTCCATGATACTCCCCCCAAAGGACAACGACGCCTGAGCACGTGACCGCTTCGACGATCCCAACGAGAGTAACCCACTGGCCACACCGTAATCAGGCTCTTGCTTCACGAGGACGTCGTCTCGGCGAGGTTGCCTCCCTTGACTTCCACCACCGCCAACGCCGGCCTTCGAATAAGCACCTGAGACACGGCCCACACCGACGGCCTCTCCACCAACATCCAATGCCGTTCTCTTTGAATGATCAGCTTCGAGTGTATGCGAAGACAACCTCTTGAAGGTTGGGCGGGGTGCGCTTTCGTCAGACCCTCCACTCTCAGTCGGATGGGGGCTTTGCGTTCCTTGACGACCGAACGCGTTAACCAACGACGAAGTGGAAGGCGACGATTTAATACCATCAGGACTATCGGGACGCTTCAACGAGGTAGACGAGATCTGGGGGCTAACAGTAGGAGAGTTCCTAACCCTAGCTCTCGCCTTCGGGCCAAGACACAAATTGGTCGGCGCTTGACGTGCACGCACAGCCTGCTCGTACGAACGTAAATCGTCCGCATTAGCGGAAAGAGTGGTCCGAACATGAGAGGTCTTGTCTTCGGCATGGGGAAGAGGGTTATGTGCTGGTACGGCGATGGGAGCATGTAATTGACGATCGAAATCCGCCATAGGAGTCTTCCCGGTTGGTAAAGAAGAACCGCGTGGACGACGGTAATCTAGATAGATACGACTGAGAACCCCCATCTTGAGGTTTAGCCTCGCGCGCAAAAGGAGATTGTTGTGGACCAGAAAGAGGGGTGCTCATATATTGACGCCAAAACTCCTTGAGTTCACGAGCATCCGCTTCCTTTGAAGAAGACTGGGAACCAGAAAACAATGACGTCGGTGAATTCGACCACAACGCCGAGGCGTTAGGCGAGGAAATGGTGTTTCTATGCGTCGAAGAACGCGGCAACGGATTCGCTAACTTGGGAACACTAGAGTCTCCATTGGGAATGGGCATAGGTGTCGCATTTGGGTCGTCGTGCATACCATGGGTCGTAAAAAAGGGAATAGGGTCTCCAACAAGGCCGACGAACATGTTAGGATCGTTGAGCGACATCAATCCGAATGCAGAAGAGAAGATGCCTTCCGTTCCGACAGGCGCATTCGGGCCAATGACGCCACCAGATGTCCTGGACGCTTGGCGCGCCGCTTGGACGACGTCTTTAGCGTCAGTAATGTGGAAGACCGGGACCGCTGTGTCCTGGATCTGGGCCTGATCTTGCACTTGAACTTGTGGATGGTCCACTGTCATGTTCTGATCGGTAATAATACCGATAATCATGATCAGATCGTTCGTCTTCTGGCGGTGGGTAAAATCCGCGGATGGTGGCGGTACTCACGTTGTACGTCATTGCACCAACTTGGGCATGGGGATGGACATTATGCTGAGCCTGTAGTGGGTGCGATTGAGGGCGCTGCAGATGGGTATGTGCCGAAAGGGCAGAGGGGGCACCCGATTCGAGAGGAAGGTGCAACGTGGATGACGTAGCAGAGGAGGGAACAGAGTAGGAGGTGGTTGACCCATCACTCCCCATATCTAGGGAGCCCCTTCGATCGCGTGGGACATGGTAGCTGAATGGGTGTTGAGGCATCGTAGGCGAGTTATATGCACTGTCTTGAGACGCCTGGCCACTCATTCCAGGCCCAGGAGGAATTTGACGCGAGAAGTCTGGGTGAATTGAACGTTCTAGAACGTTAGAAAACGTAAGTTCGGGCACGGAAATGGAAAAGGCACTATACACGCACCTGCCACGTCTTCGTAGCTAGCCCAAGAATGCGCGATACTTGACGTCGAGGACGAAGAACCTGGGCGCAAATCGACTGGACTGCTCGCGTAAACTGGGACGGTACCACTCCTAGCGAATAATTCCACCCGAGCACGGTAACGGGCGGCAAATTCTGGATCGTTAGCCATGGGATCGGCTTGGGGTGGTTGTTGCTGAGGGTAGAGAGGAGGGAAAGCGAAAGATTGTGATGAATACAAAGCTTCTCCCATCGTCGTGACAGGGTTGGAAGCCGATGATGCACCCATCAAATATTCATGAGATTGACCGGGATATCCCCCGACGCTCGCTGACGGAGCAGAGGGTCCAGTAGTAATGGGGGAAGGGGGGCCACCAGGTGTTGGACGAGGATTATGTCCAGGCCCAATTGGTGCAGTTTGTCGGTGAAACTTTACGAATGTACACCGAGTTTTTCGTTGAACGCATTTAGCTGGAGAAGAAACGAGGTCAGAGAGTGATGGAGAACAACACGGCGAAACAACTCACCGCAAGGGTTCGCGCCATCACAAGGTAAACTTGATTGGACGCATTGATCACAAGCTTGCTTCGACGTCGTCGCTCGCCAACTGGAGGCACTTCCCTTTCTTCGAGAACTACCAGCTCCAGGGAGCGGTTTTTCGTTTGCGTGGCACTTGGACACATGGCGCGAAAGCAGATCACTTTCGTGGCGGTGTCAGGCGGTCTCTTTATCCCTCAAACAGCAAAACGTACCTGCGCGCGAACTGGTCGAGACAATGCTGACACTTATAGGGCCTGTCGCCCGTATCTAGAGGTAAGATAAAGAACTTCTTCAGCACGTTACTCACGACTGCGAACACAATACAAATCAAGGACGTAAATGGCCCTCGTGCGCGCATATATCAGGTAAATATAGCACCTCCAGTGGTCCTGGAGACGGTGAACCCGAGTCCATTTCCCGATAAAGGGTAGACAATAGGCTCTGGCGGGAGGTGGAGCGCCTCCACCAGGTTTCAAAAGGCATACAAGCGACACCCATGCCGCGCTCCAAAACCCCAAGGATAAAACGCAGCATATATAAACGCCTCCCACCGCCCAACCCATTCCCCTGCGAACTCTACACCACCCACCGAGCCATCTCACATTGCGAGACACGGAAGGCGCATGCTTCTAGGGAAGGCCGAGGAAGACGAGAACGAGAAGCGGACACGAGAGAAGAAATGCAGGTGAGACTCACGAGAGCGCATATGGCGGGCTACATGCTGGGGACGGGTGAAGGTTGCCTGGCAGACGGAGCACTTGTGGTCACCTCCCATGTTGTCGAGACTGTACGAGATGTTGGAGCGTTGAGGTATGGATCAGGTTATGGTGGCGGCTCCTTGGAGTGTTGGTGCAGACGATGGGTAAATGAAGTCAAGAGAGGAATACGAAATTCTCCGCTCTAAATAAACGGCCGTTCGGACAAAGACTCGAAAGGCAATTGATTCCGAACTTACGGAGAGATTATCAGAAGTAAGGCGGTGACGTTATCAGGAAAGGGGTGGACGGAAGGGAAGGGCGGGCTGGTGTTTGTGGACGGGACAGGGTAAAGGAGAAGATGAATAGCAGGAAGTTATGGCAATGTATCTGCATTTGTTGTTGTATGTAACACCCCAGAATTCCTCGTCCTCCGTCGCCCGGCGGTTTACTATATTTGACGTTTTGGGATATCCGGGCTTAATCAATCTCGGCCATTTCGACCCACAAAACACACAACCCCGCCTGGCAGTGCTGCCTTCTCGAGACCATTTCCATTTGCGATGATGCCACGATGATGAAGCCGATGATGTTGAGGGGAGTGGTGATGACGAGCACCCCCTCCAGCCCACGAGTCTGATCAAAGGTCTTGGATTTCTTCGCCAAAAGGTAAATTTTACATTCCAACCCTAATAAAATTGCATGCGCAGCCCGGGTGAACTCAGACCCCCCGTCCTCATATGGAAACCCAAGAAATGGCCAGAGAGTCACGTCTAAAACAGCAGTTCCCGGCGAAAAAACGGTCTTACCAGTCCGAGGGATCCAGCCATTTCGCGTAGCCCCGTCTGCGCCGTACCCACACAAACGTTTTCTGTGGGTACGGCATAAATGGGCATGTCGTTTTAATAATTTCAATTTCTTCTCCAGAATTAGAATTGATTCATAAATATCTCCACGACGTCATAGCTCAGCAGTTCCCACGCTCCTCTACCACCCGCTCCCTTGACAACAGACGCCGCTTTTCAAGCATAGGCTAACCGAGAATATGTGATCACTGCAGACGGGAGCCGAACAGCGGCCTGCGTCCCACTTTTCAGGGTGACAATTCCTGTCTCGTTGCAAGGGTTGCTCAAAACATTTCAAACCTCCCTCGCAAATCGTTTCTCAGATCTCGTTCTCGATCCCAGATTGTGTCTAACCAAACGCAGATGGCCCAATCACCCGCCTGCCTTCTTCGACAAAGTGGCGATCATAGCTCCTTCACTGCGATCCCTGGCCTTTTACCAGATCAGAGACATATGACATCCATTCAACTTCCGCGTCACCACTAGTCTACACGTGTTACACCTATCTTGACACATCCTATCCTTCTCTTCGCCCTCCCTTCCTTTCGACAACCTAACAAATCACGCATAGCCAACAAGCCCACCAATCAGAACCAGGGCCGCAACATCACCCCGAATCTAATCGCCCAGATTCCAAGCGATGGGTGACGCAATTCATTTGTTGCCATTTACCCGAGAGATCGTAGCGGAGATCAACCCACTGTATCAGCAAGCCCGTTTAGCGGAGACGTTGACCAGACCACGCATCGTCCGGTTGAACCGAAGACGGACGGGAGCGAGCATCAAGAAGAAAAGAAGCATTGATGCAAACGGTCGAGTGACGTCAGTACTACCCCAAATTTCGAGGGACTAAGCAACACGAACCTCGGCGCAGAGACTGGTACAAACACTTCCGCCTTGGCTCTAGAGGTAAAAGTTAGTATGTATAGCGCAAGATAAGCTCAAGATAGCAGGAGAATCGTTGTATCAAAGACGAGAAGGAAAAGAACGAAGAGGAAAGGGAAAGGCAATGTCGAGATCGAGTCAAATAACATAAGAACTAGATGTGATGTAAAGGGTTGCGGTGGATCTAGTCCATATCGATTCTGCCAAACAAGGGTCCCTCAGCATCGAACTTTAGATGACGCCAGATATGCCGACTCACCCATGGATTACCCCACAAATCGACAGATCAAGCACTAGCCCAGCTAAGAGGGCCCGTCCGCCCGCGGATGAACGTGGACGATTCGAACCCAAATCGTCCATCAGAAAGCCTCGCAATCACTGCATGATGCAGAGCTATAGTCTTAAGTTTATAGCCCGTTCGATCAGAAATAAACAGTCAACTGAGCAGACGCGGCCATGACACGATGCATCCCTAAAACTAAATCGTACTTGAAGGGACGATCCACGAAGCGTCGAAGGTTTGGGCCACGGATAAGTGGATCCGATCCACCACAAGGCGGACCCTTTTACAGGCTCGGCGAGGTGTGCGTGATATATTTTGGCAGCGTGTGGCTATTTGACAACGTTAACACCAAGCTAGCCAATGAGAAGTTCAAACGAATCACCGTGTCGAGTTAGAGCACCCAATAAAAACTCGCCAAGCCAGCCAACCAATCGGGTCACATAAACATGACGCAACGAATGACGTCGCCGACTATAATTTATCCATGAAGGAAATCGGGGTGCTGCTCGTGTAGGGGGGTCGTTGCCACGAAGGCAAACCAGTGTGCATGTTCAAAAACATGAACTTTGCAGGGAGAGAAAGAAGTCCTCGCCGGTAATAGTAAAACACTTCAACGGGCAAGTTGCCGGCCTCGATCATCCAGGATAAACATACCAAGGGTCCCGCCAGAAGTCCGAGGGTCGGTCGATGATCCATTAGCTGTGGAGTAGATCACGTTCGACACCGGAAAAGGCGAAGAAAAGATTTTGCTCGAATGTCAATTCCACCCATGCGATAAGGGTGTGATGCAGCAAACTTAGCCTCGGGCAGCGTGGTCGTAACGCCTCGAAGGGGTGTAGATGAGTGCGGATAGGGTCGACCTCCCAGCAAGACGGTGATTGAGTGGGAAATGACAGATGGGGAAGGCAAGCTTCGAGGAAGTTGTAGGGAACTAGCCAGGGTGATCTTCCGCGAGAGTGTTCAATAAAATAACGGAAGAAACAAATAAGTCTTGACGTGAGAATGGGGGACAGAATAAAGAGATCGACGGAAAAAAGGTAAAGCAAAAGAAGGAAAGGACAAAACTAAGAGAATACTCAACGGGGTAAGGTTGTCCACTCCAATGTACTTCATGTCAACGGGGATGTAGTGCTTATTCGGCAGAGTATATGTCACCGACTGTACCCCGGCGTTCTCGTCAATGATTCGTTGGGCCATTTTGTAGAGGGTTGCCTGTTGGAGAAATGGTAGATCAGCCATGGCCACAACGAGGGAAGAAGTTATTGCGGAGGTATTAGAACGTGGCCCAGCCCCGCAAGAACATGTCGGAACCGCGAAGCTACACGATCACCCTCGATGGGATCGTAAGTGATGGACAACTGCCAAAGGGGGTGCCGACAGATTACTATAGTAACAAATGTGTGTAGAGGAGCTCCAAAGAACAAACGCTTGACCGAAAAGAAGAACAAAAATAGAGTGAATGGACTTACTTGGACGCTTTCACTATCGTCTGTTGCAAAAATTTCCAAGGTGACCTTCCTCGCACGGGCAGGGACCTCTACATCCCAGATACCACCGGCGTGCGTACCGACATCCTGACCTTCGACAGGTGCAGCGAAGTCTAATAGTTGAGGATCCCTGGGCGCGGGAATAGGAATCGGCGCGAAGTCGTATACCAAGTCGACAGACGTGGAAAATATACGATCGTCGACTTCGACGAGGGTCGTGTATTCGTCGCGAACGAAGTCTTTGAAGGCCGACCCACTCGACTTGAGAACTACAACTCTTCGTCATGCCATAATCCGTCACACCACGAGAGAGACAGACCAAGAAGATCGCTAATCCCAGCTGTCACTCTTGCAGATAAACTGTCTTTGCCTCGGGAACCATCTACCTTGCGCATATATGAACAAACACGGAAAGAAACGGAAGACGATGAGCTGCCAAGTACCTCGACTTTCACGAGACGCTTCTCGTCACCATCTCGCAAGAAAGAATGCTCATGTTCTTTCAAACCTTCATTGCCATCCGGAACACGGATCCTGGACCATCGTAGTTGCTCAACCGTGATAAACGCCTTGTGTATATGCGCGTATCTCGATACTAGATGTGTGCCAAGATGCAACGCGAAACGTTCCGGAATCAGGATATGCGGGGAGACCTTGGCAAGGTCTGTTAGTGGGTCAGACAAGTCGTCTTCCAGCGTATATTATGACTCGCAATAGGTGATATTCTTAACTACGAGAAGCAGAACCCATCAGGAAGAATCCAAGCGCATATATTTGACACATACTAGAGTCCGTAGCAACCACCACTGAGTTATCCGCCTTCGTATAACTAGCAGGACCACCGTAAGTCCGACGCACCGAACCCTGCCTTCGACAACCTACGCGATGGAAAAAAGAGACTTGCCTGACGTCTATGTCGCCTTCGACAAGGGCGGTGACATTATACTCCACAATTTGATGCCAATTTCCTTCCCGCACAATTCGAAAAACCCTTACTTTGTCCTTCCCGTATCTCGCAGAGGTCAGGACCGAATTTGATGACATTTGTGAGTAAATATTCGTAGAATTTCGAGGTTGCACAAGGGATGAGCGACAGCAGGGAAGAAAGGGGAAGAGAAGGTGGAGCGTGCGTGTTGCAGTCTTTATAGATAATCGTTGGCTGGGGTCTGGTTCAGAGGTTCTGGGCAATGGTTCTGACGACACCGAGAGTCTAGACCCTCCCTGACGTCGTGGGAAGTCGGATCAAACGGAAGATAAGATAGTGCGGTCCCAGTTATCTGACCTTGTTTTCAACGTGTTTTCGACTTCAAGTCTGGTGGGTCCAATTTCTCACTTCCTGGCACGAAAACTATCGGGCGGTGCTATGTTGCAAAAGAAACGCACCCCAGAATTCGGATCTACAAACATCTAATCTTGCCCAAGTTCCTCGGCAGAATGTCCGGCGCCCACGGCGAAGTCAAATTTAAATGGGTCATTCTTAGCTCCCCGGGGCAGTGCTTCGTTTTCAGTCCGCGTCCTTGGAATAACCACCGCGATACGCTTCCAAAACGTCACCTTTGATTCACAGAAACGATTGTCCGATCACCCATATCACCTCTCCATGTGGCACATGATGCTCCTCTTTTTAGATCTGACGGAAGAGCTATTCTGAACGTGCTGTGCATTGCGTCATGCCACCGCTCGATTCGATGGGATCGATAAGGACGCTATAAGGACACGTTTGGCTTTCTTGGCACCTCTAGAGCAGTAATCTTGTCGTTGGCCCGTCCAAGTAACCACGTTCACACGAAGTTTCTTGGTATGCATCCTGAACAGACCACGATATACATTCGGATACAGTAAAAGGGAAATCTGTCTACATTTTGGCTTGTACGTGATCTGACTTAGCCTCCGTCAACAGCGCATTCGGCCTCTATCATCGACACTCCTAACCTGCCGCACCTGTCCTGTTATGGAGATCCATCTCATTCTGGACTTCAGCGTCAACACCCCAGATTAACGGTAGAGGTGCAGTGTCGTCCTTCGAGGCTACGTACGAAGATCAGTGCATCATGTTGGCATTGTATATCCTCCCGTTGACTTGGGTTCATCCTACTTTCTATACTTAATGATAGACCCAGGCGGCTGCTCAAAGGCGACCCACTTGAATCCGAAGCCCTAAATACAACTATTCAAATACAACTAATACGGTAATCATGAATAGCATCATCATCAATCAATCATGAAGGTGTCGTTATAATGTAAGTCGAGGAAATGTAACCGGAAATCCAGAACACGTACGTGGCATTCCAGAAGAAAAAAGACAGGAGTCTGAGGTAGTTGGTCCATAGCACGCTAGCGTAACCAAGAACCCATACGATATCAAAAGCACGAATAAAGAGGATGATAGGAACAAAATGAACAATTTCAAAGATCAGAGCAATAGTCGATATCAGGAAGATAAGGGAACATTCCGAGCTGGGGCGCAACGTCAACGTCACCTTGGTTAACCAAGCGTCTATCAGGAGGTTACCCCACATTATTGCGGTACCGCAGGTGGCTGTGGAGGCGGGGGGAGGAAGACTTCCGGAACAGGGAAGGGCGGGGGCGCAACAGGAGGTGCTGGAGGGGGTGCCTCTGGTGCCTTTTCCGCCTCAGGTTCTGACGGTGCATTTAGCGCCGGCAAGTCGGAGGATCCCAGACCGGCGAGCAGAGCAAAGATGACAAAGTAGATTGTACCGGATATGAGGACATCCGCAAGCATAACCCCCTCGTAGTCGATGGTCCCAAAGGGAGAAACCGTGATGGATTCGATAATATCCACGCATACTTCGAGGAGTGAACGCATAAGGAGGAGGGGTACAATCCAAGTCGTGATACGACGAATGATCTAGCAATAGAGGAAGAGCATATCAGCACACAAGATTAGGGTTTATAATGAAGATCCAAACCTTATCTTCGACCTTATTCTGCGCTGCCCGAATCCACAGATGCAACGCAAAAATAGCCAAAAATAATGCCACAACGAAATAAAAAGCAATATTAAAATGATAAAGAATATAAACCACATCCACCACGACAGGTGGGTTCGGCATCTTACGCCAAGCGCCTCGAAACGCAGCTCCCAACACGACAAACGTCGACAACAACGTGAACAGCACGCCTGCAATTACCTGCATCCTCCTCCGCATCACCGAAGGCCATTCAATCTGATCACCAAGGGATACACCTCGATAATCCAACATCGTGAACACGGTCACCATAACCAACACATCGGCAAATCCTTCCGAAAACGCGAAAATCGCCTGGAACGTATCCGACAAGCTACTCGCCAACCACTCCGCATCGTCTCCTCCATTTTGAATCATTTTATCCGCGTAGAGCATATGCGCCATGGTGAGGTCCTTCGAAACGTAAACGGCGCCGAAGATATAATAAAACACGAGCAAGAAAGCTCCCAGAGAAGCAGAGACATAGTGTCTCTTCAGAGTGTTGGCGTTATGATCCTTCGTAAGTGAATAGAGGATGAGGGTCTGGAAGGTCGTGAAGGCGGAGAGAATGATGTAGAACGCGAAGGAAGCCTCGTTAACGGGGCTGAGGTCCATATGAACATCGATCTTGACGTTGCTGAGTTCTTCTGCACCACCTCCAGTGCCTTTCCGTGCCGAGGCAGAGGTAACACAGAAGAGCAGGAGGATGGACGGTAGAAGGTGACGTATGCGTCGTTGGAGCATAGCGCAAAGAGGCAAGAGAATACAGCGAAGAGGGAAAGGAAGGGAAAGTAAAACGAGAGGGAAAAGACGAACCTCTGGGCACTTATTTTAAACCGTTGGGTGTCGTATACTGCTCAGGGTTACCCGCCGAGAGGACCCTGTAGCACGCCAAATTTGTTCCGTCCGAAGACGGTGAAGAGGTGGTGACGCGCCTGCGTGAATTTGTTGGCCTTGGGGGGCTCTGCTCTGGTAAGGAATTACTGACTTGACTTTTCAAGCGTCCTTTGTAGTAGAGAAGACGCTCTAGGCTTATTTTCCGTCTTATGAAGGGAGGGGTACGAGGCCAGGACCCTGTCATGGCTGCCGTTATGCATGGAACGGGGAATCCTGTGTGAAACAATTCTTTGGTTCTTCACATTAGATCGCCAGCAAATCGGCACCAAAATCAGGTCATCCTGCCGCATAAAAATGTCAAAATTTTGTTGCATGCTGCCTGAATGGACGTCAGGAAAACTACATTAGTTCTGATTTTTGTCAAGAGAGTCAACGCTGAATCATTCTATGATGATATGCGGCCTTGATGACGTTTGGTATCATGCCCGTGGGGGAGGGAAATCGTAATTTCAAAAAGCATGGAAGTTGTTCGATCAGGGCATTTGTCGAACTCGTGGCGATCCAAAGCGGGGACGGCGGACCGCTTGTGCCGTTCACTTGTCGCGGTCTCCTCCGTTCGAGCCGCGAACGCGCTTTCGAATTTGCATTTAGACGACGTAGGTGAGTATTTATTCGTTTATATTATCCCTTGAGATCCTGTTTACTCGCAACTAATCCATTTAATGGTTTTCCCTCGGAAGTTTAGCTCTCCAGCCTGAGGTTTACAGGACTTGTACACATTGTTTTGAGCGCTTTCTAATCGGATCGATCCATATTCACTCCACCGCATATCGTAATGTCGTCGACTACTGCACAGATCACCCCTCGAACGCGTTATCCGCGCTACCATGCCATCGCTGCCCGCCTGCAAACTCTACCCCCAGAAGTTGTTCACCAGATCATCGACGACCTCCAAGTTGTCAAAATCCTTGAGATCCTCTCTGTCAATTCCCATCCGTCCATCGACTTTGCAGTCCAATCTCACATTCACCTTAAGCGCCTTCTTTGCTACGCTCCAGATTCCTTCGATCTGATCAAAAGTAGCTTCAAGCTCTATTATGACATCATGCAGGCCAAACGATGCCCCGAGTATCCCCAGATACTCGAACGAGATGCTGGTACACTCGTTCAGCTTTGGTCCAATACAACCGAACCCATCATACTTAATCCAATACGCGCTGAACTCCTCCGTAACCTAGAACAATTCGTGCCTTGGCTAGGAATCCTCAATGATTTTTCGGCATCACCCATCCCAGATCGTGAACTTTGGGATCTTAATGACATACCATCCCTCCGTCTGATCTGGGAGAACATCCACGCCGCAGAAATCCATCTCAACCAGATTAAAAGTGACCAACTCGCCCGACTCGCGGATCTTATCGAAACTTACCCTGCCTTGCTCGTTGGTTCTACGGCGCCCAGCCAAGAACCTCACCCCAACGTCCACCATCGTGTTTCCGCCTTTCGCAGACTCGCTGTGAACATGCTAAAGCCCCAGTTCTATGACGGAAAACTCGTCGCTCAACGTATATTTTCGGCGGAACGGTTGCCCATTATCCCCTACGACAGGACGTTAAGGGTCTTATTACGGATATTCAAAAAGTTCCCATTGGAAGCGGAGAAGAATATTTTGACCGGAAAACCGATGCGACCTTTATCCTATGACTGGCCTGCAGAGGTTCGAAAGGATTGGGAAAAGGTGACCGAGGGGATCGCTTATATCTACACCAAACGGGTGCCATATCCATCCCCTGAGGACCTGACACGTGAAGAGCTAGAAGTAAAAGACGACGAACGGGCGGGCGAGGATGAGTCTGCTCTCAAGCTCACCCCGTTCACTGTTCCAAAACCACCCCTTCGAACGCTATGGACACCTTACTCTGATTGGGAGAAGCGTCAAGCAAGTTCCCGACGTCAACCTTGCTTCGTTGGAACAAGACGTTGGGAGACGGGTCGGTGGGACGCAATCATACCTCTCGATGAGAGAGAATTGAGATGGTTGGAAACGTATCTGAGGGTGTGTGGGTTTATTCGGGAGTTAGATAGTGTTATGTGGAGTGACAAGGCGACTATGAAGGAGTTCTGGATTACGCATGCCGAGTCCTAGCATCACAAAACCTTTGTAACTTCTACTGTAGTGTACTATCCATCCATTTCTTTTGGACGTTGCCGATGAATTGATGACTTAGTACACTACCCTTGAAGAATCCTAACTAGCCCATCCACAAGATCTCCAGAAGGCCACGGGTCTCAACACCGCTCAAATGCGTTTTCATCGCCTGTTTTAATGTCCAGGTTTGGAAAGGAGGAGAGGCGTAGCGAGTTCGAATCGAAACCATGATGAGAACACGATCTAAGGTTCCCTTGGTCGCCCAATGCACCATTGCCGAATTGATCTCATCCCAGCAGCACTCGTCACCAAAGGTGAAATTCTCATCCTGTCTCCAGTTCAGCAGCAGCAGGATCTCCACCAGGGGACAATCAACCAAGGCCCTAAGGACATTGGTAGAGAGCGCACAAACATTGCGCATGGAACTTTTAGATTTGAACCTGATAAGAAGAGATTTCAGAGAAACCAGATGCCGCAGCGCCGTTACAAAGAGGTCGAGTGAATCTATAAGCTGGTATCAGGATCACTCGGATTTTAGGTACCAGCTCACAAGTACTCACCCGGGGTATCAACATCAAGCGTGAGCCTTGCGAGTGATTTCGCTGCGTGACGGACAATGCTTGCTGCGAATTCCTCCTCTTCACCCTGGCGAAGAACCAAGGAAAGGCGTTTCAACTCGGCCAAACTATTAGGCCAACGTTCCATAAACAGGGCCCTGAGAGTCGGAATCGTAGTTTCCCTCTCCTCCCCAGATGGAAGCATTTTCAACACTAACTCCTGCAACTCAACGCGAGAAGTCAACCAAGTTGAAGATAGATGAGCGTGTGGACCATCCTCTCCAAGTTCCTGGCCCTCTCCATCGACCACATTCGTCCTCGCAAGCTCCAAAGTCCTAAGCGAAGATGGCAGAATTTTGACTGGGACCCCCCCAATATTCTCTATCCTTAACTTCTGCAATCCAGGCAATCTCAAAACCCCCAAGAGAACATCTATCACCCTCTTCTCAAATCTATCCCATATCAATATTTCCCCAGGCCCACCTGAAGAACCAAACTTCATTATCTGCAACTCGTTGAGGTTCTCCAGCCGCGGGATGACCCATTCCACCTCATCCAATGCACACATCTCTCCGGGAATATAATTCCCTTCCCGATCTAACCACCCATTCGCGTAAACCACCAGCATCCTAAAATACGACGCGATTCTCGGAGATTGCGTTATAAGCTCTCGAAGGTTCTTCACCCCGCAATCTTGCTTTTCACAGCTTAGCATGTGCATTATCACCAACAATCGTCGGAATAGACGAGGTTGTGCATAGAAAAGCCATTGACGATTGATAAGGGAAAAGGATTTGAGTGTGCCGATCGGGTTTGAATCGAGCTGGGAGATGATATGGTCGATAACATCACCAGGGAGTTCGATGACCATGTCATGAGGTGTAAGGTTATCTTCATGGAAAGATCTCGTCATCTCAAAGCATGCATGTTCGCGGGAAGATGTTTCTTGTTCGAGTTAATCGTCCAATTGACCCCGCGTTGTGCTGTCATCGTCAAGTTCTGTTGACTGCACACGTCCCGGAATGAACGTGCATGTTGGTGCTAGCGCAATATGCGTCTCAATAAAGAGGATACCATCACAAAAGATGCGGAGCACATATACAAGTACAATGAGAAACAGTTCAACCATACATCCTACGCTACCGCTTCAGGATCGGAAGGCAACTCAATCCTAGCACTCTGATACACCTCTCTACCTATCTCTGTCAAGGATATCATGATAAAGACGTAATAGCACCCTCTGACGAAAATGTCAACAATGGCTTGGACCAAAGACGCATTACCACGCCATTCTGGCTCTCGAAGCACCCAAGTGAAGAAGTTCCTGGAAAAGCAGAGGCCGATCAGGTTTGGCACAAGGTCGAATGCGATTATTTTGATTGACTATTATTATGACGGATCAGAAATCGTCAAGCCAAAAGAAACTAACGTTGACAACACACCGGGTTTGGGGACAATCCGTGGATTGACAACAAGCGAAATAGCTTTGGTGCAAAAGCCGTAACATAGGCTGTAGCAACGGGAAGGAAAACCAAATCGTGTATTTGGTCTGTCCAAAACGCGGCGAGAGCAACATCCCCGTTATTTGGGATACGAAGATGAACCAATGCTAACACCTCCCAAGCACCATCCACCACTAAAACGAGAGCAGCGAAGCTCCAATAGAAGTACTTCTTGCTTCTGTCACTGGAGAAGATGAGTGAGGAATCCAATGCCGGGCCGTCAGGCGTTACTGAGAGCAGCTGAACGTTGGATTGTTGATAGTACTCGAGGAGAATGACGAGGGAAAGGTAGATATAGATATCAGACAACTTCAAAACGAGTCTAACGAAGATATCCGCTTGACTATCCCCTTCATAAGGATGGATCCTCCCCGTTATAGCTGTTAAGAAATGAAAAACCACAATAGAGGCGGTTGCCGCACGAAGTGTCCCGAAGAACCGTTTAGGTTGTTCTCGTGTCCCATTGGAGATAGACTTGGAGAAAGACCGGTATTGATAGAGGGTGATGAAGAAGACGATAAAAGCGAGGCCGAAGAAAGTGCCGTAGAGCGCGAGGACGTCAGGAGGGTAATCGTCGTCGTCACTTGGTAAGGAGTGATGGAAGGCCATTTTCGCAAAGAAGCGACATGAAAGCCAATCATACATCTTCAGAATGACCTGGTAGGTCGTGGTAGGATGACAAGCCCGTGGAGAACGGCTTCCAGATGCTGTTCATTGATTTTGTCGTGCGGCAAAGGGCAGGCAGTGTCCAGAGTCCAGACCTGCCGCGAGGCCATTGTTTTGACGAGATTTGTTTCACCAGGTCTTGCCAAGCAACAACAAAGATACTCCTCTTAAACCGCCAACGATCACGACGATGTCCATGAACCAAAATCAAGAAAAGCTCGTCGATCTGTACAAAGAAGTCCCTGCTGCAAAGGTACGAAAGTATCACATCTCGCTATTAGCGAACTCGTACTGACTGTTTCCCAGAATGGGCGCCTCAAATTTACTTCGAGCTCGCCTTTTGTTCCGACTTATGTCCAATCCCAGTTGACACTCTCATCTGACCCAGTGGATACCTACACTTCACGCATCAAAGGCCGTCAGATTATGCTCGGAAACCCTACCAAAGAAAGTCGTACCAAGAAGCTTTTGGACGAGAAAAAAGCTCGACGAAATGCGCAGAAGGAGAAGAAAAAGGCAGGCGTAATAGGGAAAAGGGAAGCGAAGCTGAAAGGTGTATGGAAGCTAGACCAAGAACAAGCAAAGTACGTCCCGTGCTTTTATCTCAAGGCCACGTCAATCTGACTACTCCGCAGATGGGCGCTCTTCCTGCCTCTTCACCGCTTATGGTTGGGGTATATGTCCGAGCTTCTCGGTTTGCGACAGCCGCCTCTAGCTGGCACTGCTGCCAAAGCAGAAGATATGCCGTCTTCCTCTGGCATGCACCCCAAACTCGTCAAAGCTGATTTTCACGGGTCTATCATGACAGGTAAGTCCATTACCTTCCTTATATGCGCATATGTTCATATTTCCCCCGTAGTCCAGCAAAGCAAGAACCCATGCCTCATCGGGCTTTCTGGCATCGTCATCCACGAGACGGAAAACGCATTCAAGATCATCACCCAGGCGAATAAA
>ML208682.1:0-24520 GCA_004369065.1 Pluteus cervinus
GTCGAGATCTTTTATATCTTTGTTGAGTTTCGTGATTTCTTCGAACTGGCAGATATTCGGTGTCAGTGTCATATTGAGGTACTTGAGCACGAGAAATGGTAAGGCCTTCAGGTTTAAATCCGAGCTGTCTTGGGGAAGCGACTCGAGGATGCCAGGGGGTAATCCTAGACCTTGGATATGGTCGTCGTTGGCAATGTTTTGAACCCAAAAAGATATTTCCGGGTCCGCAACATCCTTGAGTTCAAGGAATAATATGTGGAACGAACGGTTCCATTTCGATGCCTGGATTGCCACAAAATACGAGTACGATTCGAAGCGAGCCATCAGTTGTGGAGGGACCTGCTGTCGTGCATAATTTAGGAAAGGCTCTAAAGGCACGACGTGTGTTCCCTGAGCAACAAGTCGCCGAATTTCGGATAGTAGAAAACTGGACGTGGGCACTGTGATTGTTGGACGCGGAATCTCCAACCCAGCGCATGAGTAAACGGGGGTCATTGCGGCTTTCAGATCCTCAAGCCGGTCGAGCAACTGCAATTCTTCATAGTCACCGGAGATGTGCCTCCAGAACGAGTTAGTGATGACGTGGGACTTGATTTCCCCACCAGTGTGCCAAAATCGTAGAGAAGTATTTGTGAGACGGATTAAGGGGTGTAGTAATTCTGATTGGGGACCAACAATCAACAAGAATCTTATGTTCCGAGGAATGTTTTTGAGGAGCTGGCTGGAGCTCAAAGATTCCACGAACTTTGAGTGATCTGAACATCGGTCAAGTCCATCGATCACAATCAATACGGGCCCCACCATCGTCAAAGATTGAAGCGGGTGAATCAACAAGTCTTCAAGTTGGCGACCAAGATCAGCACCACTGAGAGCAAGAGATGGTGACCTGGCAAGTACGTCGGCAATCGCCTCGGCAAATGTTGGGTGTAACGCAGCCAATTCCCTTGCAATTGTGGAGACGAGACACTTGCAAGAGAGTTCCGTACTCCCGGGGAAGAAGACGGCCGATCCAAGACGGTTTTGACCATCGAAGCGCTCGCACAATTGATGCGCAATTAAAGATACTTCCTCCTGGGATTGGCCAACCAAGACAGAGATCAGTCGCTCGTCAGGGTTTTGTGCCCAAATTGTCAACCCATCGAACACCTTCTCTTGTTCAGGGGTCAACTTCGTTCGGATCCGCCTCCACCCAGCGTTTTCAGGGATTAAAGGTAAATGTTGTAGATGAATGAGGGTCTCTGTAAGTAGCTCAACGAGGGTGGAAAACCAAGGCATGATCGATCGCACCGATATTTCTGACTGTGTTCAGAACCAACAAGATTGTGTGGGTCGACTGCAACGTCGAGCCCATTAGAAAGTCAATCCGCAACTGGGAAAAGCTTTCTTCGAAGTTCCCGATGATGTCATCTACACCGAGGATAGCACCTTCAAGGGTTCGACGTGCTGGGCTTCACATTAGAATGTCGATTGAAGCTGCTTTAGTCAAGACTCACCAAACGCTTTCCGCTTGTAGCTGGCAATGAAGTATGCACACTCCGTGGTCGTCTTCACAAGACGCTGCAACGTGTGCTCAAACGATCCGATCTTCTCGAAATTGGTATCTTGAATATGATAGTAGATGCTAGACATGGTTTCTGTGAGAGTTTCGACACGTTCATCGCGCTCGACTTGATCTATTATTAACTTTTAGGCATTTTTGAGCATTATCGTTTCAATTTCACCTGATGAAGGACGAATACATACCTTGATTGCCGCACAGACCGCACCAACTGCGATCTTGGCTGACGAGTTGAGCTAGATTGTGCGCAATCAGTATCATCTTGAATGTAACTTGGAAATTCTGATCATACCTCTGCAAGGTCTTTGGTGTTCTCAACCAGACCATCCAATGACGAGATTATGCAAGCCCATTGCGGCGGGACCAGGTCGTCGATATCGTTATTAAAGACGACCTTGCGGATGATGTCTGCGCTGTTGAGAGTTCGCCAAGACAAGCTCGCTTGGTGATGCGTCCCTCTTCGTAGTTCGTGGGTCTTGATGACATCGATAGTGTATCGGATGAGCCCGACAGCCTTTTCTCGTCCAGGTCGTGAGAGGCCGACTTCGATTACTCCTGCGTTTGGGTTCGATATCGTACCCAGAACATCACAGTTGTCGTCGACTCCAACGGCGTGGTCGTCTTTAGCTTTTTTATGATTGCAAATGACCTCCAACCTCATTTGTGACCCTGCCTTGATGGCGCTAGGGGACACTGAGGGGAAGCCTATGGCAATGCATTGAATGATCAGACTTACATGGTAAAATCTTCGTTCCATATGCCATTAGCCGAGGGCTTTGTAACGAACTCCTTCCCATCGACGACCACCTTTGCACGGAACGAGGGCTTGGTGAGTCGATGGCCGTGGTCAAGGTCTCTTCCGTTGAGGACTAGACGAAGTATGAATATGAATATGCCTCGTTGGTGACGCTCTTACTGGTGAGCTTGACGGAGATCTCGCTGATCAAACTGTTTGAACCCAAAACGCATCAAAGGTATGCCCGGTTTGGAGGAAAGAGCTTGTCGAGATTTCTTACCTCGTTAACGCCATTTGCGGGTTGAAGGATGCTGAGGGTGTCGAGCTGAAGAGAAACAACCTCAGGCGTCTATTTCACGCTAGCAGGTGCCCACACGCGCCCACGTCTTTACAGTGGGGTGCCAGGAATGTGTGCTATCTGTGACGTCATCACTTTAAGCGCTGAGGAGAACTGGTTGCCAGTGTGTCGCTATTTGGCATCTCGACAGTCTCACGGACTCCAGCGCTCTGAGCAACCGCCAATATCGCGAGAGTACGAATAGCAGTTAGCCACCATTTCAAAACTTGAACTTGGCGCTGGCGGAGGAAACGTTGTTCAGTCTAGACACGTGGCACCTGCGTGGTACTGGTCAGAACGAAACGCAAAGCACCACTGCTCCCCAATACTTATACCAGTGTATCGTTCCTGGTCTTCATAACTTGAACTCACCAGCTTCGAGCCTTCGACCCAGTACGTACTTTTCCTGTTGCCCAAGAAGTGAGGTTGAAGCATCCTGTAGGGAGTCCATGGGATCCATGCTTGCTGAAGTGCTGAAGGACTTCAACTCCAAGTCAAATGGCGGGAGGAGATACGAACACTCGACGGAAGGGGACGTTGCTTTTTACCATTCACCTCTTCACGCCAAAGAAGTCGCCCAACATATTGACCGCCTGGTCTAGTGGGCGAATTCGGTTGATTTGTCGTTGAACTTATGACAGATTCCTTCTCCGTTGTCCTTCAATGGATATACGTCCCCCCTGTTCCCCACTGTGGCGCCAACAAGCGCGACGTGTTCCCGCAGGTCCCACCATTGGAGTCCCGTTGCGACCACACTACCTCTTTCTATCGAAGAGAGCGTCTTACGCTTTCCCTGTGTGCATCCCCCCACTCGACCCATTCTACTTCCCTCGGGGTGTTCTCCTGCCATGGTCGAATTTTTCTTGGATTCAAGATTTGATTCTCAAAATGATTTCATCTTACAGCCTGCGCAAACTGCTTCTCCTTGCTTGGTCTATGGCTTGGGCGTCTCAGACGACTTCGAGTGGGGAATAGCAGACAAGGTGTGCAGCAGCGGCGTCCACGGAGTGTTGTTATTGTTGGATCTTTGGATGGAGGCGCAGTTGCGGGCGACTTATCGGTGGTCTTGCGGTTATAACAACTGCGATAGCTGCTTCCCTCTATCCAAAACCTCCCTTCATCCAAACTCCGTTCTGCTGTGGCTCCAGCTGAAACGGCGGTGCAAGTTCTACAGGATTGGGAAGTGGACGTCAACGATAGAAAAAGACGAGACGGGGGAGGAAGTGGGTGAACTTAGAGGTGCGGGCTCTCTGTTTGGTGGTGTCTCGCGGCCGGCTTTACGGACGACATCAATGAAATCAACGGACTAGTCAATTTGGTCTACTGCTTGGACGGAGCTCATCACGAGTTCGGGTGGTGGACAACAGACAAGCCACACGGATTGGAGCTGCTGCAGAGCCCCCTATCAATAAACGCGCCGTTGTGGAGGGAGTTATGAGTGGTCAACTCTCTCTACCGTACTCTCGTTCTGTCCGCTCTGGCCTCAATTCTAGCAGCGGTGACAGCCGCGGTTGCAACCATTATCGGAAACAGTCATTCATACTATGAGTAATAGGTCCTCAAGACGTCGATCTATGCCTCTACCACCATCTCCTAGTGCATCTTGCATCCGTAGTTTCCGCATCTACCACCCTTATATGTACATCACCACCTCTGACGAATACCTCGAGGTCGTTGAAATCAAGGTCGCCGCCTCCGCCACCAGGTGCTTGGACAAGTGGAAGTCCTGGAGAACATTCAATGGACATACGAAGGTCCAAATCTCCCCATGAAAATAACCATCACCAACGCTGGAGTCGATCAAACCCAATTCGTACCTTCCTCATCTTCTACACCAGCCGGGAACAAAAGAGCTTCATTCCCAACCCTCGTTGTCCTTCCACTTGGCCCTAGCGAAAGTATATCCACACTTCAAGAAGAATACCTCTACCAACCAATCCAACACCGTTCAGGATAGTACACAGCCATAGCTCAAGTAGATCTGATACGCAAGATACCTTTGTATCGCCACGTGCACAAGCGTTTTTCGTTAACAACGGGACCGATCCGAGTTGCGTTATAACCCAAAGTGGTGGAACGCCGAGTGTTACTGCGTCGAGTGCCCCTGCTACGTCTACGAAGGCGTCACAGACGGGTGGAGGAGTTCAGACGAGTAGTTCGGCGGTGGTATCACCAATTGGAGCTGCAATTGGAGGATCATCATCTGTGAATAAAGGCGCAATTGCAGGTGGAGTTATAGGTGGACTTGCAGTCATAGCTGCTACCATAGCCGCTCTCCTCTATACTTGATACCAAACCTCGTCCAAACCTCGTTCTGTCCGCTCTGGTTCCACTTCTAGCGCTGCCGCAGGGTTACCCGGAAGTGGTTGTGGAAAGTGGAAGAAGACGAGAAGGAATAGTAGAAAGTGCGGTGGACTGACCAGCGTGGATTCTTCGTTGGGGGTTGATTACGATCATAACGTTGGTGCTCCCGCGAGTGGGAGGGAGACAAGTGTTTCAGAGTTGGCTGGTATCCCGGCTTTACCTTCCGGGAACGGGAACGGCGACATCACCGAAACTAAACGAGCCAGTCACAAATCCAAATCACCTTCTTCGACGTTGGCTCAACCAAGTCCGATTTACTATCGATCTGGTTCGTATACCATGGAACCCATCGTTGGAAACGGTCATCACCCCACTTCCGATAGTAGGGATAATAGATCTTCAATACGACAATCTATACCTCTCCCGACCGATTTTTTGAACCATCTCTCCCCGGGATCCGCCGCATCCACATCCACCACCCTCTTAGGTACATCACCGCCTCTAACCAACGCACCGAGGTCTCCATCGTCAAGGTCACCACCACCACCACTGGGTACTTGGACCGGTGGAAGCCCAGGTGCACATTCAGTGTTTAGTACGGTTTCAGATTCGTTTGGATCTGAACTTGGACATGGGAACGGTGGTAGTAGTGGTAGGAGTAGTGCGAATGCGAGTCAGCAGCAGATACAGTTGGTAGCTGTTGCTCCGTCTGGGTATATGCCTACTCCAAGTTCGAATTCGACGACCGAGAGGGAGCGGGAGGGTAGTCGACCTAGAACGTCGACGTACGTTTTTTCATCTATTTCAAACTTCCGACTGAATAAACAAAAGTTTATTTAGAGTATCGAGAACGAACAGCAACTAGCACAGCACCAGCACCAGCAATAGCATCAGCAAGAGTCGTAACAACAGGAGACGGGCTTCTGTCGAAGGCACCGGCACATCCACCGGTAGAGGAGAACGAGACCGCAAAGTACCGCCCAAGGTCCCACCTCCTCCAATTAAAATGACAAACTGCGGTACCTCATCCAACTCCCATTCAAAACCGAATATCCCCTACCCACCACCTGCTTCTCGGCCACCTACATCATCGGCTACAATGAAGAAATCTTCTTCATCCAATTCCTATTCCTTTCCAACTCCAATGCCGGTACTCCTACCACCAACCGTTGCCACTTCCGCCAGTGCTATTGTTGCTACTGCCACCGCTGTCGCGGTTAGTACGACTCGTACACCTACACCATCTACACAAGGTCATGTTCGAGGTCAAAGTAGTTCACAACAAAAGAAGAAAACCCCTGGAAACCAGTACCCGTATACGATGCTTCTGATATAAACCCCGATGCCACATCATCATCACCTCCTTCCAACAACAACCACGTTTATCCGCCTCTGCCGGGGGTTTGATTAGCAACTTGAGGCTCAAGGCACATTCAGAAAGTATAGTCAACACCAGCAGTTGACGAAATGGGGGTCGACGCCGAATTTACATTCACTTGCGGGTAGGAGTTCTCCAGATCTTTTAACTTTAGGAGGGACAGGAGGAGGAGCAGGGGAGCCAGGGCATTATACGCCGACTTCGTCGAAAGCGAATACGAGGGTTCGAGGGTTGATTACTGGTACATGATGCCCCCCCTTCTCTCCCCGACCCGTACTTATCAATCCAAACCATCTTCAATGCTCTAAACGCCACGATGACCCGTCTCCACCTCTTAAAATCCACACACGCGGCTCTAATGCGTGTCCCGGAACTACGAACCCAAGCAGGAGAATGGTGGGAAAAGAAGGAGAGGGAGGGGGATTGGATTAGAGGTGACGAAGAGGTTAGGAGGCTTGCGAGAGGTGTTGGATTGGCGTATGAGAATAAGGAAGAGGTTAATGAGATGTTGGATGCAGAAGGGGTGGTTAGACTACAAGGGGAGGGACAGAGGGTTGTTGTGGATGGGGTGGAGATTCCGGAGGAGGGTGGGTTGAGGACTAGCGCGAGACAGGCGGTTGGGACGTTGAAGATGGCTTATGTGCCTAGTCAGTATTGGTGATTTTTGAGAATAGTACGGTACCTTGCGCTTCGTCAAAAAATATTGAGACCATAGATAGGGAGAGTTCTGATTCTGGTTACTATAGCACGATATGACTGCTAATCTGTGTCGATAGATATACAGTAAGTATGCTAGCTACAAAAAATACTTTTCCACTATTTTGCAATCCAATGCCAAATAGGTCTTGCCACCGTAAGTTCGATTTGAATCAGAAATAGTGATTTGGTCCATGGATTCATCCTTCATCAATGTGTCAAAAGGGAGAGGAATCCAGACAAGCTTTATGTCTGGTTTCATCACAAGCCAGCCATTGACAAGTTTTAGATCCTGTACCTTCAACTTGTGTTTGACAGCTTCAAGCCCTGTTGTAAGCTGCACAAAACGAAGTGGATGAGAATGGCTACTCACAGTTTTGGAAGACATTTCCCTGGTAGGCCCGTGGCAAGGGCCCGGGGATACCGGTGTCGAAACTATGGGATGACTTGCTTTTGACTGAAACGTCATAGAAGACAAGACTCCCGCCGCAACCAATCGTCACCAAACCATGGTGTCCAAATGCCATCCAACTCAGAGGATTAGGAATGTTAAGAGGTATTGCAATTACAACCTCAAAAGTCAAGTGATCGATGAGGCGTATCTCTCTCTCGAGTGCCAGAATGACAAGTCCGTTGTCACCGAAGTCAGCAGTAGTGAAGTCTCGTCTGCGGTATAACAAATTGAACAAGCGTAACCCTTAAGTTCGAGTTGCCTGAGGCCGTTGACCGAACGATCTGGCTCGAAGATTGAAACACGGCCTTCCTTCATGAAGGTGAAGTGATTCTTGCTGGGTAAAGCTAAGAAATTGTCCGGGTTGGAAATAATTGAATAGTCGGGGACTTTAAACGTGGAGAGATGTGCACCCGTTTCAAGACTCCATGATTCCACTGAATTGCCCCATATTAGAGAGGTGAGAATGGGGTCATTAGTCGCTTGGCCGAGGATGTCGCTACAACCATCTATACCCATGATGCTGAATTTATAGGGCCACTTCGTATTGAGTCCAGATTTGACCATACTTTCGGGAGCATAAGTTTGGTGGATAAAAGTGGTAGTGGGTGCGAGAAATGCGAGACGATGCACAAATAAACCACCATCCCAGATGGGTGTTCGGAAATAGAGCATGAAGCGGATGGAATCAGATATGGCGTTGTGTATGAATTTGATATCGTCAATATCAGTGCTCGTTCCCTCCATCTATGCTCTTGGTCAGAGGGAGTAGCTTGTAAGGAAGCTTGTGACGTACCATCTGCGACAAAACAGGTTCAAGGAGCTGAAGTTGCTTCAAACCACCGTCCGCACACCCAAGAAGGCTTATCAGCTCGATCCAACTGAGCAAGTGTGAAGATAAGAACGTCCGAAGCTCTGAGAGAGCCGCTCTGCGACCATCTTCGTGTAGGGTTTGCAAGCATGGGACCACCCATTCTGACCAGCATCCACTGAGCAGACGTAAAGTCGCAGGTACATGTTCTCTGAGTCGGTCGTCGAGATCTTTTATAACTTTGTTGAGTTTCGTGATTGTTTCGAATCGGCATATATTAGGTCTCAGCGCCATGTTGAGATATTTGAGGATGAGGAACGGTAAAGCTTTCGGGTACTCCGACCTGTCTTGGGGAAGCAATTCGAAAATGTCAGGGGTAATTCCTAGGCTTTCGATATAGTTGGTGTTGGAAATGTCCTGAACCCAAGAAGATATTTCTGGGTCTACAATATCCTTGAGTTCAAGGAATAATGTGTGGAACGAATAGTTCCACGTCGAGGCCTGGATTGCCACAAAACACGAGTATGATTCGAAGCGAGCCATCAGTTCTGGAGGGACCCGCTGCCGTGCATAATTTAACAAAGGCTCTAAAGGCACGACAGGTGTTCCCTGAGCAACAAGTCGCCGAATTTCGGATAGTAGAAAACTGGACGTGGGCACTGTGATTGTTGGATGCGGAATCTCCAACCCAGCGCAAGAGTAAACGGGGGTCATTGCGGCTTTCAGATCCTCAAGCCGGTCAAGTAACTGCAATTCTTCATAGTCGCCGGAAATGTGCTTCCAGAACGAGTTAGCGATGACCTGGGACTTGATTTCCCCACCAGTGTGCCAAAATCGTAGAGAAGTATTTGTGAGACGGATTAAGGGGCGTGGTAATTCTGACTGGGGACCAACAATCAACAAGAACCTGATGTTCCGAGGAATGTTTTTGAGGACCTGGCTGGAGCTCAAAGACTCCACGAACTTTGAGTGATCTGAACATCGGTCAAGTCCATCGATCACAATCAATACGGGCCCCACCATCGTCAAAGATTGAAGCGGATGAACCAACAAGTTTTTGAATTGTCCAGAGAGATCATCGCTTTGACGGGCGAGACGTGGTGAACGCGCAATTGCGTCGGCTATAGACTCGGCAAACGCGGAGTCCAATGCGGCCAAGTCTCTGGCGATCGTAGAGACGAGGAACCTACAGGAGAGCTCGACACTCTCCGTGGTCTCCGGGAAGAAAACAGCTGACCCGAGTCTCTTTTGATCAGAGAAACGCTCGCACAATTTATGCGCAATTAAGGATGCTTCTTCGCGAGTATCGCCGACCAAGACGGAGACCAGCCGTTCGTCTGGATTTTGCGCCCAGATTGTCAAGCCATCGAGTACTTCCTGTTGCTCTGGTGTTCGGACACACCTCCATAAGGCGTTTTCGATCAAGGGTAAAGGCTGCAGGTGCAAGAGGGTCTCTGCGTGTGATGTCACTAAAGCTCACGAACTACGCTGTGGTTGATCTCACCAATATTTCTGACTTTGTTCAGAACCAATAAGACTGTGTGGGTCGACTGCAACGTCGAACCCATCAGGAATTCTATCCGCAACTGGGCAAACCTTTCTTCGAAATCTTTAATGATGCCATCTACGCCGAGGATGGCGCCTTCAATGGTTCGGCGTGCTAGATACAACATCAGAATGGCACTGAATAGAATCATTGTTAGTCAGAACTCACCAAATGCTTTCTGCTTGTAGCTGGCAATGAAGTATGCACACTCTGTGGTCATCTTTACAAGACGCTGTAATGTTTCCTCAAATGATTTGATCTTGTCGAAATTGGTGTCTTGGATATGGTAGTATATTGTTGACATGGTCTCTGTTAAAGACTCGACGCGTTCGTCCCGCTCGACTTGCTCGATTATTAGCTTTGGGGGTTTTAAGAGCGTTATCCCTTCCGCTTAACTCAGCGGGGACAAAATCATACCTTGATTGCTGCACAGACCGCACCAACCGCGACCTTGGCTGACGAGTTGAGCTAGATCGTGCGCAATCAGTATCATCTCGAACTTAACTTCAAAATTCTGATCGTACCTCTGCGAGGTCCTTGGTGTTTTCAACCAGACCATCCAGTGACGAGATTATGCAAGCCCATTGAGGCGGGACCAGGTCGTCCAGATCGTCATTAAAGACGACCTTGCGGATGATCTCTGCGCTGTTGAGACTTCTCCAAGACAAGCTCGCTTGGTGATGCGTCCCTCTTCGCAGTTCATGGGTTTTGATGACGTCGATCGTGTATCGGATGATTCCGACAGCTTTGTCTCGTCCAGGTCGCAAGAGGTTGACTTCAATTACACCTGCATTCGGCTTTGATATTGTTTTCAGAACATCGCGATTGTCATTGGTTCCAATGATGTGGTCGTCTTTGGCCTTTTTATGCTTGCAAATGACCTCCAACTTCATTTGTGATTCCGCCTTGATGGTGCTTTAGGGAGCATGGAGTGGAAGCCTATGTAGGTACATGGAATGATCAGACTTACATCGTAAAATCTTCATTCCATATGCCATTAGCCGAGGACTTCGTAACGAACTCTTCCCCATCAACGACCACTTTTGCACGGAACGAATGCTTGGTGAAGTGATGGCCGTGGTCGAAGTCTCTTCCATCGAGGACTAGATGACGCGTTAGTGTGGCATACGTCGTCGGTGACGCGGTGACGGCCTTACCTGTGAGCTTGAGCGAGATCTCGTCAATCAACCTATTCCAGAAATACGTCAGGAGGAGCCCAGTTCGCGGGGAAGAGCTCTTACCTAGTGCTTGTCAACGCCATTTGCGACCTGAAGAGTGCTGAGTGGTGTTGAGCTGAAGAGAGGCAGCGTCGTGGGCTTAGTCCACACCAGCAGGTGATCACGTTTGACAGAAATGAGCGCTAGCTGCAGCATTAGGCGCTACGACCCATATTTAGCACCGATGTGCCAACTTCGGGAGCAATTGAATGGAGGGGCGCTAAACAGAACGTACTGACTTCAGCGATTGAGCCATGGTTTGAGCCGTGTCCTGAGTTGGTGTTGGTGAGTCCTAGTCGACTTGGATCTGAAGCGACCACTACTACGACTAATAACCTGCATTTGAGGCATAGGTTTGGGCGTGCCCTCATAGCGGTTGGAAAATCCGAAAAAGTTAAACCTTGTCGTCAGCCACGGCCCGCCGCTTACCGGTGCACCGTTCGGTCCGTTCAACCCCGGCCGTTCAAGTTTTTCTCAGGCTTTGCACACTGTATCAAGGCGTTGGGACCCCATCACCTCCTTTTTACATCGCCCTTCCTCGTATTCGCGTGCGCACCCGACACTACCTTCCACACTCCATGAAGGCCGGTCTGCCTTTGGGTGCTCCTATACCGCCCTAGCCGAAGTCAAGATCCGATTCTGCTTCCTTTCATCCAAAGCTTGTTCTGCCCGCTCGGGCTCCAAAGTGGAAGTGAAGAGATTGAGAGGGACCGGAGTCAGGAGATGGAAAAAGAATAGACGAGAGGTCTGGGCATAGTGATGTTGGGTCATGTCCCGGGTAACGAACTTATCGGCCTCTTCGACAAATGCGACGCCCATGGTGGAAGAAGAGGTAGAGTGCTGCAGGGCTAAGTAGGAGTTGAAGGCCTCAATATGGAAAAAGAACGAGGAGGAAAGGTGGTGGTGGTGTCCAGAGTTGCGATACCTTCTGTGAATGGCGACGTCGGGGAAGCCGAGCTGGCCACAAATCGAACTTGGCACAACCAACCTACAGTATCATACCAAGAGCAGACATCCTCAAATTGAAGATGTCCATCGATGCCTGTCTCCAACCACTTCGCTCCGATATCTACACCACAACCGCTCTTCTAGGTACATCATCACCTTTCGCGACCACATCGAGGTCGTTATCATCGAGGTTGGTCGAAGTCTTGGTGCACTCTTAGTGCTCAGTCCGGTTTCTTGACCTTAAAACATCTTTATTTGTAGTGACGAAGACGACAATGGCAACTGCAAGAGTAACGAGAATAAGAGACAAGAGCTGAGGGTATGAGAACGCCCAAGATCCCTCCTCTCATTAAAACGTCCAGCTGCAGTGCATCATCGACGCCTTATCCAACCAGGACACCTGCTCCCGTCCACCCTCTGCTACTCAGTCAACGACAATCGCCAGCCATGAACCAAGAAAACCTTTACATAGCCACGATCGCAACGAGAACATCTGCTCATTCGACACAAGGACGCAGGCACGCGAGGTCAACATGTTATCCAGACCATCTGGCTGCTGGAAACCCGTTCTCGTCGTCAACCTCTGCTTCCCTAATCCAAAGATCCTGAATATCTCACTCGCAATCAACTACTTCCCTTCGAAACTCTCCACCTCCCTCTTAGGTTCCTCGTCCACCCGTTGTCGAAAACCTCAGAGTACAAAATCCGGTGGCGGCGGGGGCGACAAGATGGTGTGCTCGTGCCCAAACAGAGATGAGGTGTTGATGCTTTCCGAATTCGGATAGGATTCCGGGGATGTTGGACAAAGAAGCGGAGGAGGTGGAATAAGTTTAAGCGGACTTACTTTTTGCGAATACTGTGGTATGTCGTTTCTCTTCCCTTTTCTGTTCTAATGGTCTCTAATTGACGCGATCGCATCCACAGTTAACAGTAGACACCCTCGTTGGGATCATGTTATGTTTCTTGACATGGTTCAACGTATTTGAACACGCAGACATCCCACGAGTCGCCATGGACCCACACTCATCATATCCACCATCGCCACCTTCTTTGGGCTCTTCACCTCTCTCCTGGGCTGCGCCGGAATTCTCCTTAACAGCCGACGTTTCCGAGCCACATACGCCTTCCCCACCTAGCTCACGTTCGCATTCCTCGTCATACCAGGCTACATAACCTGTCGTTGACGAGAATACAACCTCGAAGGAAAGCTAAACCGCCAATGATCCAGAGACCTTGGAGCCTCCGGAAGAACAACCTTTCTTAGCGTGGTTGATGGGGGTCATGGTTGCGGCGCCTTTGCTTTCGAACCATCACATATAGGTTTGGCAAGGGGAGCATGCCGAAGAGGTAACCGTATAGGTCGAGTACGAACAGTATGGAGTTATCATAGAGGATTATCCGTCGTGAGTTTTTTCTTGAATCTTTCTGGCAGGGTTTTTTTTTGGAGGGGCGCGTGTCGCCTCCGCTTTTTTGTGGTTTTTGCTTTCACTTTTAATGGGTTTACTAATGATTATTCTCTACAGATAACTAGCAGAGCGCTACGGGACCGACCTGGCTGAGGATGTAATGGCATGTTCACAATCGAACTTACACCCGGATATGTCTAATGGCCGAAGTGTGTCTTGTACCCAAAGCCAGGGACCTACTCAACCATATGGAAACGGAGGAGGTCAAGGCCACTCATACCATGTCAGAGATGGAAGTGGGAGTGGAATGGTTATTCGTATGGCAGAAGGAGGAAGAAACCCATACACCTTCTTCGTCATTTGGGAGTGGAGGTGGTGGACCTGATGGCCTGACGACGCTGGGCAAGTGCTTCGGTTAAATCAAGAAACTCAAGAGCGTATTCGGGGTAGAAATGGGAGTGTATTCCCGACCATTTATCACTGCGGGAGCGCTATCTGACGTCGACTTATCCAGAGTTCGTACCAGTTTCGAGTCCAAAATCGAGGACCTGGTTGAGCCGGAAGGTGTTGATCACATTCCCTCGAATTTGATTCCACTACAGGCTGCGTATAGCGCCAGCGCCTGGTCTGACGGCCATTGCACGCCTTTGGCACACAAGCACTATTCAAAGTATTCGGATACATCTAGCTACGCTCACCCGATCTCTTCTTGGTGCAAATTTCGATGACCCCATTCCACATCAACCGATCTCTACTCCTCCCAAAACGCCTCCTCCTCCACCCGCTTCCCATCCCCACACAACATACCATTCTGCCGAATCCCACCGACGAGGACTTCACTCCAACGGTTAACCCTCAACTCCACATCGTCAAACAACTGAAGTCCACATCTCCCTCCCTCTCCAATACCTATATCCGACGCACCCCCGAAGGGACGGCAACGTCCAAATCAGCCATCCATTCAATGCATCGCTCTGCCCATTAAACGGTTCATGCAATGTCTCCTTCTTGTCTCTCCCTCCTTCCCTTTCACTCACCGGGCCTTGATTGTAAAAACCTCGGATTCCACATCGATCTACACTTACTTCTATGTGGTGCTCGTGTCATATGCACCTCCTAATACCCATTGGACACGGATAAGGACCCGAAGCGAAGTTGTGGCTGGAAGAAGGGAGGCTGAATGTTAAGGATCGTAGGGGTGGATGTTAGAAGCGTGAAAATATTTCTAGGCCTGTTGTGAAGGTGAAGGAGGTGTTGGAGGGGAGTGGGGTACGGAGACGTTGGATGCGTTGGTGAAAAATGCGGCGCAGACGTCGGCGGGTTTGGTTGAGAAGGCCAGGGAGGGGAGGGAGGACTGCGGAGGCGTTGAAGGGGAGAACGCGGAGGCAAAGGAAAATGAGAGGGATTAGTTCGAATCCGATTCCACCACAGGCTACAGCGCTGGCACCGGTTTTTGTCAAAGTCCCATTGGTCGCTTCAAGTCTTCAATATACCGTACGAGCATCGTGCAAGGATACAGGCTCACTCGATCTCCTCATGGTGCAAGTCTCGATGACCCAATGTTCTCTGTTATCTTCGCATACTGAAAAACCGGGCAAAATCAGCAAGATGGTGAGAACGACGCGACGCATCGCGTCAGGTATTATTGAACGCGCCTGTCACGTGGTCGTTTGTTTTTGGTCTTCCTCCGTTGGTTCAATGATTGAGCGGCCTAATTTCATGAACCCACACCGGCTAGCAGTTCACACCGTGGCCTAGCTTGTGGCTACTGCCATTCGGGATGTGCAGCTCAAACTATCGGTTTTTTGGGGTCGCGCTTTCAAGCCTTCAAAACTTCAAAGTTTGACAACGCATCTGCCTTGCCCACCGCTGTTAGGTCTTCGATATGTATGCGTTTCCCATTTTCATATGCTATGAAACTCACCCTTGCTTGGACCTAGCCATTACGTTCTTTGTGACTCCAAAAGCCACGAAATCATCATGGTTGGAGGATCCACTCATTGAGCTCGTTTCCGAGCTTCCGACCTCATCAGTCAATTTCCCCACCATCCCCTCCCACCCACAGCAGCACGGTCCCAACGAGCATTCACTCTCACTAGCCCACTTCCATACCGATGCGAAGGGAGGGATGCAGACCCGACTGCTTGCAGAAATCCTACCCACGGAAACTGCAGCAGCTACCATTTCCTTCCACGCCTTTCATCATACCAGAGGCCCTTCAAGTGGTGATTCTTATAGATCCCATCTCTCGTACTCGTTTACGTCCACGAAATTGACCTCGGGACCATTAACCCACAGTTGTCACGGATATCCAACCTGCCCTCACACGGACGTTGTGTCCACTACCCAGGCCTTCTGTCCTTTGGGTCCAAGTGCACCATTTGAAGCTTTTGGAGGAATTCTGGACTCCTCCCTCGATCCACAAACGCCGGGCGCTTCAATTTTAGAGAATCGCACCCCGTAGATGCGGATTTTGCCTGCGAGTTAATCCCCCCTCCGTCCATATCACTATTGCCCTGTTCGTCGTCGTCTCCACCAGCGCCACCGCCCAAGAGTTGCAATTTTGGTGACAGCCTGTTCTCCCCGTTTCGCCAGCTTGGGCTCGAGCTAAGTACACCAGCCGGGAACAACAACGCCACCTTCAAACAGGGCGCATACACCCAAGTCCCCCACCCCTCCCGTTCCGATCCCAACTCCCTATCCCTCTCCAAAAGAGCTTCATTCCCAATCCTCGTTGTCCTTCCACTCGACCCTAGCGAAAGTATATCGACACTTCAAGAAGAATACCTCTGCCAACCAATTCAACTTCAGGATGGTACACAGTCATAGCCCAAGCTTCTTGAAAAACATCTGATACGCAAGATACCTTTATATCACCACTCGCACAAGCTTTTCTCGTCAAGAACGGGACCAATACGAGTTGTGTTATAACTCAAAGTGGTAGGACGCCGAGTGCTACTGCGCCGAGTGCTCCTGCTACGTCTACGGGCGCGTCTCAAACGGCTGGGGAAGGAGTTCAAACGAGTAGTACGGCGGTGGTATCACCGATTGAAGCTGCTATTGGCGGATTGTTATCTGTGAATAAAGGCGCAATTGCAGGTGGAGTTATAGGTGGACTGGCCATTATAGCTGCTATCATAGCCGCTCTCCTATACATCCGATACCTCTCCTCGTCCAAACCTCGTTCTGTCCGCTCTGGTTCCACTTCTAGCGCCGGCGGTGGGGGTGGAGGTGCCGCAGGATTACGAGGAAGTGGAAATGGAAGGAATAGTAGGAAGTGGGGTGGACCTACGAGTGTGGATTCGTTGGGTGTTGATGATGATGATAACGGTGCTCCCGTCGCACCTGGAAGTGAGAGGGAGAGGAAACACTCAAGTGTCTCAGAGTTGTCTGGTACACCGGCTTTACCTTCTGGCAACAGGAATGGCGACATCACCGAAGCCAAACGAGCCAGTCACAAATCCAAATCGCCTTCGACGTTAGCTCAGCCAAGTCCGGTTTATCATCGACCTGGTTCATATACCATGTAACCCATTGTTGGGAACGGTCATCACGGATAATAGGTCTTCAAGACGATAATCTATACCTCCCGTCTCCTAGTGCATCGGCCGATTTGAACCATTTCTCCCCGGGATCCGTCGCATCCATAGGTGTTGCTCCGTCTGGGTATATGCGTACTCCAAGTTCGAATTCGACGACCGAGAGGGAGCGGAAGAGAGAGGGTAGTCGACCCGGAACGTCGACTTCGTGGCGTGAAAGTTCTTTCCTCTATTTCAAGCGTCGGACCCAATAAATAAAACTAACTTTGAATTTTGTTGATAGCGTCGAGAATGAACAGTAACGACCATAGCAATAGCACCAGAAAGAGTGGTAAGAACAGGAGACGGGCTTCCGTTGAAGGTACCGGTACATCTACCGGTAGAGGTGAACGAGACCGCACAGTACCGCCTAAAGTCCCACCTCCACTCATTAAAACATCAAACAGCAATACATCGTCCAACTCACAATCGAACCCGAATAAATCCTGCCCACCATCTGCTTCTCGGTCGCCTACATCACCAGCTACAATGAAGAAATCCTCGTCATCCAATCCCCATCCATCCAACTCCAACTCCAATGCCGGTACTCCCACCGTTGCCGCCGCCGCCGCTAGTCCTAGTGTTGCTGCTGCCACCGCTGTCGCGAATAGTACGATGAGCACGCCTACACCATCAACACCATGTTTGAGGTCAAAGTAGTTCACAACAAAAAAAGCAGACTCCACGGAAACCAGTACCCGTATACGATGTTTCCGATTTCCCGGACACTACATCACCATCACCTCCTTCCAACCACCACCACCTTTTATCCGCCTCCGCAGGGGGCATGATGAACACGTCCGTCTCGTCATTTTACGGATCGGTGTCCCCACTCGCAGCGGCTATGCAGCTCGAGGCTCAAGCCACATTCGGAAAGTATAGTCAACACCACCAGTTGACGAAATCGGGGTCAACGCCCCATTTACATTCACTTGCGGGTGGGAGTTCTTCCGATCTTTTGACTTTAGGAGGAGCAGAGGAGCCAGAGCATCATACGCCGACTTCGTCGATGGCGAATTCGAGAGTTGGTTTGAGCAAGGTGTTGGCTGAGGATGGTTCTGGTGGTGTGTCGAGTTCTGGTCATGCACAAGGATAGGGACAAGGACAAGGAAGGTTGGTTCATAAAGGAAGTTTGGGTGCGTTTAGTGGGTTCCCTGGAGTTGATGGAGGGTTGGGAGGTGGTAGACCCGTGCATTACTTGATTCCAGATATGCCGCCCCCTAGTAGGGAGTGATTAATGATTGGTGGGTTTGAACCTTTCGGCATATGTGCGTACCTGCACCGGACGGACATATGTAACTTATGCACCTTGCCCCCGACCTCTCCCAGCTCCCTTCTCGTTGGTTGATCCCTTCCTTTTACCTCCCCTCCCCCGTCCTTCCTTGTTTATCAGTTCGCATGAACTCCTATGGATCCCTCTTTACTCGACATATCTAATATTTTTTTTCCGCATTCATCTCATCTCATGGAATTTACACATATATTGTACATACACACTTCCTCCTCCATCTTTCTTTTCGGTCAAGGTGCTCCTTTCCGCGACTTTCCTTTCATGGATATGTGGACGCACCACTACCCAAATGAGCTATCGACACGCAAAACAATTCCCCGCCTCCCTTTTGGATCATGAACTTCTTCGTGAATGTATTCACTCCCTTTTGACATCTTCATTTTTTCAAACTCCAGGCAACTTTGTTCTAACGTTGTTGTTGTTAGAATCAATGCCAATCCTCATATCACCACGGATATTCCACACGTCTCCGACTTTGGACATTCGGACCTTGGCAGTTATGTTCAGCTGCTTGTGACGTCAACGAGCTCCCATCTTCAGGTGCGCACTGTTTCAACTTACGAGAGCTTTATCGACGACAACGCGCCAGAAAGGCATACCTCGTGTCCTTGGAACTCTATTCCTTCCCTCTATCCCCTCGCATCCCCAAACCCGTAGACGACTCTCCGGCCTCAGGCCTAGTGGTGGTAGCACTTCGCACTGGCTCTTGTCCTCCTTTCTTATGTATTCGAAGCTCTTCTCATCGGCGTAAGTCCCATATAATCCATTTTGTATCTACCCCTCTTCCAACGCAACATATCATGATAACAATTAACATATCCCTCCTTAGGTCATAACCGTTAAAAACTCCCATCGGGAACCACTCCGAACACATGCGTTAGGCGTGCTATGCGCGGGTTCTTTGGAGACTTATTACCGATTGACTGAATCGGTTGTTTTACCACAACGCGGATCGAATGAGGTGGTGTATATGGTGAGTGCTTTAATCCGTTTTTTTTGTTAGGCCTTCTTGCCATTGGTTCATGCTTCGGCGTTATTGCTTCGTCTGGCCATGGCTAAGCAAGCTTGAAAATATGATCCCCTTCTCGAGCGCGCTGGTAATCGCGGTCGGTGACCTTGATCTTTTATATCCGTGATGAAGGGATGGACGAAGACAGGTTTGTTCTGTTTTGACCGCACCTTGCACTTTAATTTTGAATTATACAATGTGTCGTGTGCCCTGCATATGGTATACGATACCATTCCTTCCATTCTTTGTTTATCTGACCACCTACGTAGCCGTCGTCACAGTGTTTGGATCACACCCATCCTCCTCCGTTGTCTGCCCAATCTTCGTTATGTTCCTCCTAGTTCTAGTCTAACCGTCGCAAATTAATCTAAACTAATCTTCTCACCCTTTTCGTTGCAGTGGTACAACAGCCGAACGTTTTACCGACACGTCCTCTTCCTTCTCCTCCCCTCCTAATTACCTCACCCCTCCCCTTACTCCTCCCACCTTGCTTCTCACCATTCCCGTTCATCCCTTCCCCGACACCCACCAACCCAAACCACATGATTCTCACCCCTTCTTTCCCTGACCCATCTCTATCAATCCAAACGGCCCTCAACGGTCTAAACGCCACAATGATGTGTCTCCATCTCTTAAAATACACCCACGCAGCTCTAATGTGTGTCCCGGAACTACAAATGCAAGCGGGAGAATGGTGAGAGAGGTTAATGAGATGTTGGATGAAGAAGGGGTGGTTAGACTGCAAGGAGAGGGACAGAAGGTTGTTGTGGATGGTGTGGAGATTCCAGAGGAGGGTGGGTTGAGGACTAGGCAAGACAGGTGGTTGAGACATTGAAGATGGCTTATGTGCCTAGTCAGTATTGGTGATTCCGACAATACAGTACCTTGCTTGTGCTAGATGAGTTTGATTGTGACAACTCCGTCAAAAACTGAAAGTTCTGATTCTGGTCACTATAGTGCTATACAACTGCTAATCTCTGTTGATAGACATGCAGTAGGTTCACAAAAAATACTTTTCCACTGCTTTGCAATGCAATACCAAATCAACATCATTGTGGTTAGTTGAATCACGGCGACTGGAAATGGTGAATTGGTCTGTGTTGGCGTACAATGTCTGGAAAGGCCAAGGAACCCAGATGAGCCTTGTGTCTGGTTCCATCACAAGCCAGCCATCAACAAGTTTTAGGTCCTCTACTCTCAACTTGTGTTTGACAGCTTTGAACCCCATCATAAGTGGCATAAAACAAAGTGGATTTGAATGGCTACTCACAGTTTTGGAAGACATTTTCCTGGTAGGCCTGTGGCAAAAGGTCACTGGTGCCAAGACTATTGGATGACTTGGCTTTGACCGAGACATCATGGAAGACAAGACCCCTGTTGAAATGATAAATCATCACCAAACCATGGCATCCAAGCACTCTCTGGCGACAATTATTAGGAATGTTAAGAGGTATGGCAGTTACAACCTCAAAGGTTGAGCGATCCATGAGTAGTGATGTTACGGCTCGGCTCGGCCTGAATGCCCCGTCTTGGGCTGGGCTTTTGGCAGCCCAGGCTTCAGAAAAACTTGAGCCGAGCCGTCATTGTAGGCTGGGGTAGGGCTCAGGTCCGGCTGGGCTCAAGCCCAGGCTCAGAGCAAGAAAAAGGTGAATGTAATTAGAGTATACATTCCACGTCAGTATTATGAAGATCATTCTACGTTGACCGCACCAAGCTCGTTCGCCTCATCATCAGAAAGAAGTGTGTCGTCGTCAATCAAGTCATCCCACCCTGCGTCCAAGTCTGCCAGGGACCCATCCTCCTTACGCTCCTCGAAATTATCCTCAGTTGTTTCAACTTCCCGAAAGATCAAGTCATTTTGAAGCGAACATTTGAGGAATTGCAAAGCCTCGACGATGTCTGCTTTGAGACGATTTCGACGCTTCGAGATGGTGATTCCTGCTGCGGAAAATGCACGTTCACTTGAGGTTGATGCCGCCATGATTGGTAGATAGTCTCGGGCCAATGAAAACCAAACTGGGTGCTGAGATGCATGTATCTAGACGACCGAGTGATCAATAGACATGATATGGCATCAGAGATTGACGTACACCCCAAAACTGAGCAATAGACATTGTACCCAGCTCGAATGAAGTGTTCAGATACCGATGAAAGCCAGTTCGCCACGGATCAGCATCTAGAGTGGTGGTTGGAGAACGGGATGCGCTGTCGTCCTCACTGTCGGAGTCCGAGAGCTGCGAGAGCAGCCGCCCAACTAACTTACTCCGGGCTGATTTGTGAGGACGAGAGCTGGAGGGGGTGTTGGCATGGTTTGTGCTTTTTGCCATCTCGAAATAGCGGTCCTTGTACTATAAGGTGTCAGTACCTCATCAATGGACAATTGATCATAAGCATACAATATCTTCTGCACGAGCAAGCACTGCCTCATAGAGGCTCTCACCCCAATGTTGCTTAATGTGGTCAAGCTTTTTGACTGGGTCAAGGACTGTTAACGGTTTCGAGATCAGAACACAGGTGACGGACATGAAACTTGAACAACGTACACATTGCAAATGTATACGCATCTGATAGTGCGGTTTTGTTATAGTATTCATCGATCTTGGTGATTGCGGCTGTGAGTGCGTCGTGATAGTCGGCAAACTTGGGCCTGATAGATCGTGATGACCACGCCTTATGCAAGGCTTCAAGGGCAGGGAGTGCGAGGTGAAGGGCCGGTCCTTGATCGGAGGAAAAGGCTTGCTGTGCGGAATCGGCTTGCTAAAAAAAGAGACAGTGAATAAACAACGCCGCCGCCGTGATCCATGGCAAGACCATGCTGACACAACTTACCTCGAGGAGAACAATCATTCGCTTTACGCGTTCCCATTCAATGTCGGTAAGTTGCAAATTGAAGAGTTTTTCACGTTTTGGACGGCTATGCTCTTCTTGTGTGATGGCCAGGACAAATTTATTAATGTACTGGTAGGAGGACGTCAGTATCACAGGCAGTAAATAATATTGTGGACACTTACCAACTTAAGTTCGTAGGCTCGATAGAGCATGGCGTGTGTTGATGACCATCGCACCGGCATATCAATTAGTAATTGAAGTGCTGGCGTCTTATTGTCCTTCGTTTGTAGTTCCAAAAAGATTTCCTTCCGCTTCGATGATGAACGTTCCTACGGACATAAGCTGATTAGGCTTGCGAAGAATGAAAGACTTAAAAACCTACTTTAGCGGCAATGGTCCGAATCAACCCAATTTCATCACGTTCAGCAGTGATGTCCGCTTCCGGCTCGTGTGGGTTGTAGTGTTTAGACTTGCTATGCACTGAAATCAGTGCTTGGGTTGCGAGGTTGACGATGTGAGCAAGGCAACTAATAAACAATGTTTTGAAATGGCTCTAAATATGATTATAATAAGTACGCACCGGATGCGCCGTTGATCTGGGTCCCATTTATGACCACATTTCAATAAACAAGCTGTGAACTCAATGAGCGTGGTGTCGTTATTGGTGGCATTATCGCACGTAATCCACCCAATCTGATTGTAAGAGAATAATCAGTGGCAAAATAGCTGAGTGGCAGGACAAACTTTGTGAGCAATTTTCAGCCGCGAAACAACTTTGTATAGTGCCCGGCCAAGAGCAACTCCTGTATGTGATGAGTTGATCCTCGTGAACCCCAAAAGGGTGGATTGGATCTTGAATTCCTTTGGTTTAATCTCCTCGACCCATGACCCAGTAACGGCTTGATAACTATCAACGTTCGAAGCTTGCCAGGTGTCGAACGTAAGGCTAACAAGTCCCTGAACAGCGTCGCTCTACCAGGCTTATCAATTACAAAGAAGGAGAACCGGAATCAGACACATACGTTGAGATGGTTTTTGAGATGTTGGACCTGTGAATTGAACATGTCGATGATTTCGTCACGTGTTGCCTTTCGACCTGTATCTTGACGCCATTGGATGCACGAGAGGCAATGTTGATCATCTTGTGGAAGCTAGGGTGCTCGAATGCTTGAATTGGCTGTAAAAATCGAAGTGAGATGAAAGGAATATCCGGCAGCTAATATTACACACCTGATTTGTGGCAATAAGCCATTCCGTTGCAGCTTCGCGAAAAGCTTTGTCACTGTACGGTATAATCTTCTCCGCATTCGGTTTGTGGTGATCCTCAAGCTGTGTTTGAAGTTTAGCACTGGCAGCCTTCTCTGCTTTGGCCTTTCGACACTTCGGAAGCATTGATAGGAAGTTGTTCGCTTTCGCCCATTTGAGATACTGATCCTGACCAAGAAGCTGATGATGGAACTCATACGCAATCTGGAGAATAAAAATACCTTGTGATAGGCTTCTAGATGGCGCCGAAGTGTAGATACTTCGTTAACGAGTGCCACCATATGTTTTGGCTTCCTAAAAATAATTATTAGGTATGCGTGTACGAGGTGGTATGGTAGACTTGAAGACTTACGAGCAGGTGCGGCAATGACGGACTTTCTTTCCCTCACTCCCCACGACGACATCAGAAAAGAATCGTTCAATATCGCGAGAGCGGTTCTCGCGTCGTAGCTTTGGTGCGGATGCAAGTTCCTCGTCGGTGTCCACGACGTCGATGATTGTTGAACCACCAGTTACCGAATGTGAGTCGTCCGAATTGATGCCATTTGCAGCACGAGGGACAGATTCAGAGTTGTGGGACACATTTGTGCCATCGTCGTCGCCATCGATTCGTGTTCTCTCTACCGGAATTGTCAAAGATGCATCACTTGTGAGGCGGAGGGTGAGATACTCACTTGCTGGACCAGCTTGGGACTCATCCTGAGGGCGCTTTTTTGATGTTGCTGCAGATTGGGGCAAGATACGAATGTCATCCCCAACATCCGAGCTCAAGGGCGTGGCAGATAGGCAGTGTGAGGAAATCTCAGGCTCAGCAACATTACTTGCATCAGCAAGTCTCGCCGACGGTTGGGTAGCACGCTTAGGACGTGTAGATGTATCCACCATGGGGGTTAGGTTGGTCATTTCGAGGTTGTGGTTGAAGGTTTAAGCCGTTTTCCCTCTGTTCTGTGTAAGGCCATCGAGTTGGCATCTTATTGACCACGGGGAGCGGGTGGGGACGTGTAGCATCAGAAATCAGTAGAAAGTCAAGTATAGTCACCAAAAAACGAAGGGGTTATTCCATCCACAGCCCCAGCAACTAGATAAGGCAGATCACCTGCGCAGAGCAGAGATTGCATTGAAAACTTACAACAACTCATGTGCTCGAATTTGAGGCTTC
>ML208683.1:2831-13370 GCA_004369065.1 Pluteus cervinus
GGCCAGGATAAACATATTCATAATCACCCAGACTGTAGGCTGGAATGCATAGTTTCTACCCAAGATTTTATATATTTCCTGGGCTGTATGCAACTCTCTAGCCAGGATTATGGGGTAGAGTGTGTATCATGACCCAATAAATCATTTTCCTCCAGGTAGTATACATTGTGCTATCCAGATGTTTGGGTGGATAAATAGCTAATTACCCAGTCCAAGGGTAAGATGAATAGCTGTTTTCCAAGATGTTACATATTGTATGGGCTATATGCAACCATTCACCCAGATTCATGGGTCAGGCTGCATCTAGCTATCTAAAAGGATAGGTAATAGGTGTGCATCTGAGCCTGTCAGCAAATTTTTGTCAGATCATATGCAAACATTCACCTGGCCAAACTGGATGGATATCCATAATATTACCCAGATGCAATCATCCATGAGCCAGAATACATGCTAGCACCCAGATGGTCAAGGCCATATGCACACAATCACCCAGCCTCAATGTAATAGTTGTGAGATGATGCCTATTGTTATCCACAGAAATAACTTCATCTGGATGGTGTATATGTTATTGCCCTGATGTGAAGGGTAAGGCAGAAACCATTACCCAGTTTTTGCTAGCTTTTCAGGGTGGGTATGCAATAATCTGTCTATTGTATGCACACCATCACCCATGGTCTTGTGTGGAATGCAAACCACTACCTATAATTATGCTCAGTACCCAAATCTTGGTACTATCTATAGATGAGCCTCCACATAGCTACCCACAAAATTGGGCATTATACACACTATCAGCCAAAACCAAATCTTCTCCTGGATTGTGTGGATACAATGGCCCATATTTATGGATAATAGATGGTAATATTACCCACCTCCAGCTACTCAGTTGGATGGTATGCATCTAGCTACCCAGCCATGGCCCTGATACCACCCTCTTGGAACAATTCTGTTCAGATAAAGATAGTATAATTGATACTATCACCCAGAAGTAGTTTGGGTTTGGGTACTTTGCATGCACCTACCCAATACTAACTAGATATGATTGATACCACTACCCAACCCTATCAACCACTTTTGTGTCAAGTGCATCTAGCAGCACAGATGGTGAGGGTAATATGTATTTGGCTATTCAAAGTCAAATTACTTCCTGGGTAATGTGTGAATGAGTGAGCCAGTCCTATGGGTGCTGTACACAACACTACACAGGTATATGGATAACACTTGGGTCAATTGCATCCAATAGCCCATACATGTGAGTAAGGATGTGGAAACTTACCCAGAATCAAGGCATCTCTTGGGTGATTTGCAAATCCCAGACCCATCTATCAGGATACTATACACACCAATACCCATTCCATAGGGTAATACTCAGGTTAGCTACACTCAATCACCTATATGGGTAGGGCAGAATGTGAAATCTTAGCCACAACAACTCACCTGCTGGGTGAGGTACAAAGTACAACCCACCACATACATGTGAACCCATGTAGATTTAGGTTAGAGTCCCTCACATTTACACACATTGACACAACTACATTTGGTATATTGTCTATCAAAGACTAAGGTAGGTGAATGTATGGGGTCAAGGTAAGGACTGTGTTGTAAGGACTGTGTTCAGAAAACTGGTAATAGAAAGACGGTAGAAAAGGAGGGGCTGAAGTGGAGGGGGTATAGAACTTGAACATTCACGGAAAAAAACAAAGTGGTAGCTCAATGGAGTGAATTGATAGAAATAGGAGTGAAGAAAGACAGTGTAAGGACAGACATAGGCGACAATGAAGAAGCACCAGGATATGTAGATGATCAAAAATTAAGTGACTTGAAAAAGAAAACAAAGACATACGTGAGGTATGGTGAGAATCAAGTAAATAGAAACAACAGCAAGAGGAGTTGGAAAATCAAGATGTGGGACACATAAGAAACAGTGTCAAATAAAGTTGAATGAAAGATGAATAGTTAAATAAATAAAGACGACAATGAAGTACCGAGAACGGAGAAAGAAACTGAACGAAGACAACGGAGGGGGGTAATAAGATAAGAGAATCACGTACGTTTTGCTCGGACATGCTTGGCGAACGTGACAACAGCGTCCGCCGCCACAGGAGCTCGACGAGTACGCTTGGCACGGGGTGCGTCGTTGTCATTTGGAGCAACCTCCTCATCACGTTGATGCTTCAGTGGGACTGATCGTTTGCCTTTGGTTTTGGGAGCTGGTACAGGATCCGTTGACGTCGAAGCAACCTCTGGGGTCTTTTGAGCAGCTTTCCTCCCCTTCGGTTTAGATGGTGAGGGTAACGAAACCTCGACTGTGATGGAGGGGGTGATGAGAGTCGGAACAGGACGGCGAGGAGGGACTCGAGTGGCTGTGGTCGCTTCGTGGACTCCAGGAGACTCTGAACGACGCTCAGCTACAAAGTATATGAATATCGACGACACTTTGACTCTGGGTTATGGTGGCTTACCGAACACAACTCCATCACGGCCGGTTTTGGTCTTGGTCTTGGCTGCGCCGGGGTCATCCTCGACTGGTGATCCCTCAGCTGCGAAAGAGATGTGAGGATATATTATGTAGCCCGCCAAAAATACATACCAGATGCCTTGTTGCGTAAAGCAACAGAACGTGGGACTGCTGTCGTTGTTTTGCGGGCGTTCGCCTTTGACTTTGTGGGATCTTGAAGAGAAGGACCCTTCCTAGAATCAAGGAGCGTTTGAAAAAGTCCAGGGGTCGCGGCAGATGTCGTAATTTTCGTGGAAGTGGATGACGTAGACGCAGACGTCGCTGTCTTGGCCTGGCTAGCGTCATGTTCTGAGATAAGGCCGTTAGCTAGAGTAGAATGTATGAGTGCTTGTGAATGTCGGACAATGCAGAAAGTGATATCGAGACATACCCGATGACGGTGCAAATTTTTTCTTTGGCTGAGGCCTTGTGGTGGGGATAGTGGCGGACGGCGACGTGGACGTCGTAGTCTTGGACTTGGACATGTTGGCGTTGTGGCCGGCAGGAGCCTTATCACCTACGACAGCAGGCGTGAGTGGACAACATCGACGGATGAAAGGGAAACAATACATACCCAACGTTGTGGCATGCTTTTTCTTCGTGGTCTTCTCAGCAACGTCATCCGTCACGGCATCCCTCTTCTTTGCTGCCTGAGCCTCCTTCTGCGTTTTGTTCTTCTGAAGGGTGACCAATCTCTTCTGGGTCGAAATGTCACGCTTCTTAGCATTTTGAGTGCTTGACATCGAGGGAATGGGTAGGTCCTTATCAAACCATGGTGAGTGATATGAAGATAAAGGTGAAACCGAAACCAAATCAGTTACCCACCTCGTCGTCGTCGTCGTCGGAAATTACAGCCGCACGAGGCTTGCGGGCAAGCCTGGACTTCAATACCTTGCCACCGTCGTCCCCATCCTCACTATCTTCATCATCATCACCCCCGGCCTCGTCATCCTCATCACCCTTGCTACTACCCTGTAAACTGATAAGGAACCTGATCAATAGACGGAAAAAGAAACATACCATATCTGAGTCACTGGAGGAATCATCTTCGTCAATGGGCTTCATCTCCAAATCATGCTTCTTCACTTTCTTGCTGGTTTTAGCTGCTGATAGACCAGGTTCGTTGGACGACTTGGATTTGGTTGAGATGACAGGGGGAGGAGCGCGACGAGAAGTAGCAGGTGTGATGTCGGGCAGATCCTCACGGTCCGAAAACAATGGCCCGTCGTCGGTATCACTGTCGCTGACTTGAGCAGAGCGACGCAGCTTGACTAGAGGTGCGTCGTCGTCGTCGTCGTCATCTGCAGTACCCTTGGCCACAGCAGAACGACGTGGCTTGACCAGAGGTGCGTCGGAGTTGTCCTCGTCGTCGTCGTCGTCATCTTCAGAGTCGGACCCAGACCGGTCAACTTTGAGGTTCAACTTCTCGAGATCACGAGCAGCCTTTTCGCGCTCAGCCTTCGAGCCTAGACAATGACAACAAGTTAGATGATGAAAAAATCCAATTATGAACATACGTACCAAAGCAACCGCGAGCGAAATGAAAGAGGGGGCCACGAATATGCTCATCGAACCCTTCGTAGCTCTCGGAGAAGCTGTACCCTTCCAAGGTCTTCGGTCCACTATAGACGCTGAGGAAGCATGAACTGATGAGCTGGCAGCACAGAGACAGGTCGTGAAATGACGTACTCGAACACGTGTATCTGGTTCTCGGCCTTCGGCGTCGGACCGGCCGCAATAAGTTGGAACGTCCAGTCCGGGCAGTGGGAACCGACTTCGTCAAGGATGGAGGACAGGACAGCTGGTAAGTCCTCGATATACCTAAATCAATGTGAGTTATCATGAGGTCCACGTAATATCTGAATACGCACTCTTGTGCGGTGACTTCAGCGAGGACCTCGTCGACCTCTGGCGCATCGAGTTTGTCGGTGAGCTCCTTCTTCTTCTCTGCTTGTTTTGCGGCTACTTCCTCCTTCACTTCATCTGTCTCGTTCTCAAGGAGCTCATCGGAAATTTTGCGAAGGAGATTGAGGCGTTTTCCACTGGTCAAGCCTTCGGTCTTCCTTTCCAGGTACGCGGCGTGAACTTTATCGTGATATAGCAGGTTGTAAATCTCGCCAGCTTGATATGCGCGCTTGCGCTTGACGCGGTGCTTGCGCACAAGAAGCTGAACGGCACGGCCAGTCAAACGACCCCTCTGCGCTGAGTTGCGCTGTAACCACGTCAAGACCTGCTGGATATAATGTGAGTGAACTGGAATCTAACGATAAGAAAGTCACAGATAACTTACCGTCCTTCGGTTCTCCTTGAAGGCTTCGAGCTCGTCCAACTGCCGTGGATTGAGCTTGCGAGCACCAGCCTTACCAGGTGGGAAGAGCTCGTCCTGCTCGGGCCAACGCTCCGAGAAGGATTTATGGATGCTTTTCGCATAAGCAGTACTGCGACCACGTGCTCGAGCCTCGATGAAGCCCTTGACCTTGGTCAGGAGGAAAGCACGCTGCTTTTGAGTAGTCCAGCGTCTTCCCATGTCAAGTATGAAGTTCGAGGGGTGAAGATGGTGGAAGAGAAAGCGGGGACGTCGCTTTGAAGTGGTGAAAGATGGGTGGTGGGATGTTGACCACCCATGTACGAAAACTTATCGTATATTACCCATCCACCCATCCTAGCCTTTCGGAGTTAAATGTGGCCGTATCAACCGTGCTCGACTCGTCAAAAATTTCAAGTTACCACCCCCCTGCAACCCCCTCCAATCTCTATGGCAAATCCATCCACATGGTATGTCGGGAGACATATCCCCTCTCGTCCTTCGATATTCGGGGGGAACTCCACCCATAAATCACCCCAAAGAAATCTGCCTTGTTTGTTTTGTTACGCCCCAACAAACATCGACTTTTCCTACACCAACTTCGATAGAATGAGTAGTCCCCCTCCACTCATCTCAAACGACCTGTTCCACGCCAAGCATACCCTCGGAATCTTGACCAGCAACCTCAAGGACATTAGGAGGGAACTTGCCGACTGCACTGCTCGTAAGTAGTCACCTCGTCGATTGTTTTCATCCTTATCAGTCCCCCAGATGTTGAAAGTGTCCTCGCCCACGTTAGCAATGTTCGTCGCCGTGTTAACCTAGCTATGGTCCAATCAATGGACCTCGATACACGTGAGTCAATCCCTAATCGTGCAAACTGCTGGTTTGAATTGACATGCCTAGAAACATCAAGGGTTGTACAACAAGGTGAAGAACTTCGACTCCGATCCGCAAGTAAGTTCTCCGATTTTTAGTCATCTCTTGTATCTCGTATCTCACTCAATGCAGTTCTAAAGAGCCTCGGCGAGCCAGAAGACTTATCTGATGTCCATAGCGAAGATCTTCAGCCTGCATCTACCCCTCGTAGCTCGGATGAAGGCATTATGGCATCGGATGGAGAAAGTAAGTGCCATTTCCTGGATTCAGCTGTGATTGTGTTGTCGTCTAATGCACACAAAATAGGCACTTCAAAGCGATCCCTTGAAGATAGCGAAGAAGGCGCCGATGTGAAGAGGCCTAGGTGGACAACAGGTGAGTTGCATTGTGCCAATTCCTTCTGTGGCTGCCCTCAATACCCTTGTCGTCTAGATGAGCAACGTCAGTTTTGACGTCAGTTGGATTATGATAGATCGCTCACATCCCTCGTTAGTTATATTTCTCCAGCAGTATGACACGTATTACTCCCATGGGTTCTCCCCGAAAGTAGATCAATAGATTAAAATGTCATTTATTGTTCGTTGATAAACACTTGAACTTGTTTGAGAATCGGGGTTGATAACTCTGAATATATTCGACATGTTCGACATTACAAGATTAAATTGAAGGGTCCAGCCCGAAGAATACCTACACGGATATCAACGAGAGCGAGGGCCTTGACTACTTGACCAAGTAGGATGCTATGTTGCCGCCACAACTCTCGGATCTTCCACATTTCAAGCGGAAGGGTGGTCTCCATCTGGCCCAGCATCTTTTCCAATAACCGGCCGCGGTCCGCATGCTCCAATACCGATTCAACCCATTTGTCAACTCCATCGGCGGCCAGTGCTGCACGATATCCTGAATCTAGGTGTTTGGACCACGACTCTAATCCACCCCATTCCGCTAACCAGGTCGCCACCGAGGACGATGCCACCTCGAAGTAGTCGATGCTGTTGAACGGTGTGAGGCGATTGGTTTCGTCTTCTCTGGAAACGTCGCAGCGCGCTGAAACAGGGGGCACCCAGTTGGACCAGGGATCATCCATGTTGCTATTCCTAAATTGCGTGAACATCAGCAACAGACATCTTGCACATCAGTTGACATCTTACAAGGCACCTGAAACACCATTGGGTGCATCTCCGTCTCCCTCGGTTAGTATTCTCCGTTTTCTAGGAGATGTGACGTGAAATTAAGTTGGGGGTCGGTGTGACCGATTCAAGGGGACATACCGAGCGCTTCGAAGGCGTGCCATACGACGCCGAGCCTTTTCCCGTAATTCAGTTTTATTCCTATATTCAATCAGAATAATATTCGCAGTGAAAAAATAGGGGTCCTACTTCTCATAGTAACGCGAATCGGCGTTTCGAGAAGCTTTTCGTTTCGAAGCCATGAGGAAGACCAGAAAGGAGGTCGTACCGCCTTTTGTACTCACATGAATGAGCATATGGACACCCGGGGATGAAATACCGAATACTCCTCTCCAGATGGTATCCAGAATTAGATTGAAATATTTGATAGCCGTTGTACCTCCATTGGTAGTTATGTTGGTAGTTACGGGCCAAGATCAGAGAAGTAGGGATACTTGGGCCGTCAAAGGCGCCCGACGAGCGGTAATCAGGTCTTGCACCAGGCGGAAATTTCGATTCTAGAAGGGAGAGTGAGATTAGGCCAAATGGAGAGGTAGATGCACATCGAGTAATAAGTATACCCTTTAATAAGTATCTCCATTAGACTTGTTCCAATTCCAGGACGTGTTCGCGATTGTGTTCGCGATTGTTCGCGATTGTTCGCGATCCATGTCCTCAATGTTAGGGCTTGAGTTGGGAGTTGTGGGACACGGACAAACGGACGGAGTTAGAGGTGTATTAACAGTCGAGTAGCCGATGTAGACTCACCAAGAAATTTAGGGGGTCAAGAGGGATGTGGATGTTGTAAGTAAGCTGTTCGCGAACTTGCGACACCAATCTGGAGCGAATAGCGCCCAATAATCCGTGTTCCATCCTTCGAAGTTCGAAGTTTCAGCCGCGCATGGGTTCTTGAATGGAATTCCGCATGAAGATCGGTGTTGCTACCAGAGCTATTGCGAATACCTGAAGAGGGCTGAAAAAGAAGTATCTCCCGCTAGGGCCAATTGATTCTCTTACCTGAGTGTTATCAAATTGAAAGCACAGAATCGAAATGACAAGTTGGCGTAGGTTTGGGCGACCAAGGAGGAAGAAGGGGAGAGCGCCGGAGAAAGATTGAAGGTGGATCGTTTGACGCAGTTGTGTGGTTCGTACGAGGATGGTTCTGGTACGGGACTGAGCTGTGTAGCCAGAGAGGCAGCAGACCGGAGGCACGATCAGTTCAAATGATCCGCTACGTATAATCGAAGGCGCTAATAGCTTAAAAGTCTAATTACGTCAGCCACGTGTTCGCGTGTTGACTTGATATTTTAAAATTTCTCTCGCTTTCAACCCATTCCTCCATCGCCGCTCGCAGAGATCCAACCCAAGGAAACTGCAGTGTGCTCGTGTTCGTTTTCACCCTCCTTTGTGTGCTTTTTTGTCTACTCTTCCCCGCCAGCTTACATGCCTCAAAGCGCCGGTTCAATCGGCTCTGACTCGTTGTCCTCGACTTGAGCTCGATCAGCCCAAATATCGTACGTCTGTTGATCTTTCGGAGGCGCCTCTCACAGATATAGATATCTGTGGACACCTAATGAGGGCACATATGTGAAGTCAGCCGAGACAGTGCCGATGGTCTCCCACTCACTTGCGCGGCGGGGGGGAGTTACGGTCAACCTCTCCCACCACCGCTCTCCTCACGCCGTTCAACGCCTCTGCAGCGTGCTCGTCTTCATCCACAAACGCTCTTTTTTAGCCTTTCCCTCGTCCTCACTTAACCTTTGTCTTTTTGCTACCCGACGTACATCACCACCGCCACCTTTATCAGGCCCCTCACCTCATGCCTCAATCGGACCCAATGGGCTCCGAGTCGTTTTCCTCGACAGACTTGGTCTCAGTCATCTAAAATTATGTACGTCTGCCATTTTCTGTTTAGAAGTCGTTATTTATCCCCTTCCACGTTAGTCTATCTTTCACCCCTCCTTCGAGGTGGTTTTCACGGATATAGTCCTCGGTGGACGCCATCGCCACTCTTCCCGCGCCGTTTGGTGCACCCGGCTCTAGCCGAATCACAGCCTGGTCTCGGCGTTGTTGGGTTGCGAGGAACCTTGACCCTCAACGTACGGAGCCGTGTACCCAGGATGAATTGTTGGCGGAGGAGTTCAAGTCGATTAGGTGGGGTGGAATGTCAGTACCTCCTTCGAGGTCGCCCACTCATCGCTCACATCAGTACCCTGTAGCTTATCACCGATCAAGACGGCATGCAATCGTTGTCGTTGCAGGGCCACCTGGTCACGGCGAAGAGTGGGTTGAAGTTGTTCAGGCGGCGCTCATACCGCTCATCCCTGGCTGGATTTTTCGGTGAGGAGGCAATCACTGGGTATCAAAGTAGTACGTTCTTCCTTTCGTTCTTCCTTCGCGTTGCTTATGTGGGACCAGGTGTCCTCTTGTATTACGCTCCCAACTTATATCCCCAATGTTATCATGACCTTCCATGCCTCTTTGAAAGGCATTAAGTCTAACTTTCGCAACAGTGTCATCTCCTCCACATCGTTCAATTTAGAACCCTCCGCCGTCTCCATCGACCATACGGATGGCAACGTCGGCTATGGCCTGTGTGCTCTTGCATCCCTCGGCTCATTCGATCGCCGTAAGAGCGGCTATCTGGTCCTGTTCGATATGGGAATTTTGCTTGAGTTTGACTCGGGGTCGATAGCATTCCTTCCTTCGGGAATTCTCCAGCACGGTAATACGACGCTGCAAGACGGCGAGGAACGGTACTCGATTACATAGTACTGTGCTAGCGGCTCCTCCATTGGGTGAAGTACGCCTATCTGACGGCTGTTCACATGGAGGAGAACAACGAGAAGGAGCCAATGAGATATTGGCTTTGTTAGCTGATGGTGTACACGAGGATCGGGTAAACGAAGGTTGGTTTGTTTTCCGAACTTGATTCCGATTGGCTCGACGTTTACGGGTTTCGGCTGTTTTTTGAAGCCGAAACCAACAACGCAGAGGGCCAGAGGCAACGGAGGTGTAGAACTGTCGTCGCCTTCAGTGCTCACAAGCCTCTGCCCATCGCAAGCTCTTGTGGTCAATTCATTTTACTATACCCTATAACTCTCATATCATACCTTCGTCCCCGTTCAAAGCCTCCTCCGACTCTGTTCTCCATACCCTTGTGGACGTCCATTATCTTGTGATCCCATAACTCATCTTCCGTTATCGCATTCCATTCCTTCGAGGTATTGTTCAGTTCGAGACATGTTCTTACCGATTCTTGACATATTACAGGTGATGGCCGGAAAAAAGAAAAACACAATCGTGCCATTCGAAATACAACCTCGTACATCTCAAGCTCAGTATACACACTACTCCACCAACGGACACGGTCAATTAAAAACAAGAACGGGCTTTATCAAAGTGAAACTACCTGACGAAGCGAAGATTTATCCGGATAAGGAATCGACCGATGATATTACTGCGAAGGCTGGTGGTCATGAAGCTGGACCTTCAACAGTCACAGATGATATGGCGCCGCCTGCATCACTGGATGACATTCGAGATACCTCAGTAAGTCATCCTTCTATCATTTGATCTTCTCCACTTCACATACCTCAGAACCACCCTTTACAAGCTTGGATCGATGTTCGAGAGGACGTCCTTGCGGAAGACCTACGTCGTGAGGGACGGATGGGCTTTGACACCAAGAC
>ML208683.1:14763-26190 GCA_004369065.1 Pluteus cervinus
TCATGTCAAACCCAATATTCCTTCAATTTTCATCAACACGTTGGAAGGACAGATGGAGAAGCCCCAGAACGAGGGTGGTCACATATCAATCCGATTGCTTTGAGTACTTGTGAAATGGGGCCAGGATCACGTCGGGATACCTTAGATGATCATTTTGGAGATTTGAACTGGAAGAAAACATATCAAATGGGTATGTCCTTCTGCTTTGATATGTGAGCACAATTGAGCCCCTGGTCATAGGCAGCACACTTCTTAAACGGATCAAGACAGCAGTCAAGGAAAGTTCAGAACAAACCTTACTCTTCCACCGTTACGATTTGGGCCTCCGCAAGAAGCTTGGTGATGATGTTAGCATTTGGGAGGATGAACTTATTGCATGGGAGAATGATAGAAGCCATCCCAACCCCTTTGAGTCTCGCATCAAAAGTCTGTGCTCTTGTCTCTTGCAGCAAGACATTAATTGCTGATTGATTAACTAAAGAACCAACCCAGGAGGCAGTTCGACGGGCTCTGGCCGAAGAAGATCGGAAAGCCCAACAAGAAGGAACTGCATATGTTCTCCATTCAATGTTTTCTGGGAGTGAACTTATTGCTGTTGGATTGGAGCTTGAAGAGCAACAGTAAGCCCATGAACCTCCCTAATATTTCTCTCTAACCTGATTTGTAGACGTCGTCTCCATATTGACACAAAATTACTTGGCCTTCACTCAACAGATGACCAGAAAGCAAAACTTCTTACAAAGGGGAATGGCTTATATCGCCGAATTGCTCAGTGGATTGAAGTCCAGGAGCGGTATATTCCAAGCACCCACACTCTCCGGCAAGATGAAGCAAGTGCTGCAAATTCCATCAAAGAACCATGGGAAACTCCACTCTTTCTACCATCTTCAATTCCTCATTCTACTCCATGTGATACTCGTCTCCAGGATGCTGAGTGGCGGTTACGTTCAGCCCAAGCTCATACTGCACTTGATGAGTTACGCAGAATGTTACGGCTGCGAGCCTACCTTTACATCGACAAGGATAAATTCTCACGTGGACAACACCAAAACACACGCTCCCATTCCCACATCCACCGTACACAAACCAAGATTGATGCTGCAGTTGCAAAGTATCGGGCTGCTCGGGCTTCAATTGCATCTCTGGCTGGCCTCTACACAGGATCTGATTGGAAGGATGAATTTCCCATCCTGAAGGATGAGGATATTCATTCATTGGAAGTTGACTCAGATACAAATGCAAACCACAAGAGGAAGAAGAAGAAAGCAGAACCAGCAGAGGGTCGCAGAAAGGTGTCCTGGATCTGGGGTGTACTTGGGGATGGTGATGTGACAATGGAAAATGATGAGTTGAAAGATGGTATGTATAATCAACATTTGAATTGTGCCATTGGCTGATTTATTGGCAGATCTTCGAGTTGAGTGGTGCAAGTCCAGAGCACGTTCAAAACGATGGAAGGAAGAAGTTCTCCTGCTACAAGAGGAGATGCGGCGGGTATTGATGTTTTTTGAGTCTGAGGCCAAGGTTTGGAGGTCAAGAGCAGACTTTTCTATGTTTTTTGATTCTGAATCCAAGACCTGGAAGTCAAGAACAGAGGTTTCCAAAGCCAACTTGGATGAGGTAGGATTTGAAGGATTTAGTGCTTATGCATTACAGCAGGCAGCACTTCGGTTTGAACTAAAGTGTAATTTTGAGACATTATGGACAGGTGTGGATGATTATGTTCAGTCCAAGGGTAAGACACCAACTTTACCATTGGAAACTATTGTAGAAGAGCCAGTAGATGAAGACACAATGGATTGTAGCTCTGAGTAGTAAACTAGTAATATACCATCTCTCTTGCATACCATTCAAAAGCCTGTTCTGTAAGACTGTAACACATACTTTATCCACTGGTTGATCATTGGCTAAGATTTCACATTCTGCTCTACCCAAGTAGGTGATTGAGTGTATCTAACCCAAGTATTACCCATAGAATGGGTGATACTGTGTATAATATCCAGATAGATGGGTTTGAGATTTGCAAATCACCCAAGAGATGCATTGATTTTGGGTAAGTTTCCACACCTTTACCCACATGTATGGGCTATTGGATGCAATCAACCCAAGTGTTATCCATATACATGTGTGGTGCTGTGTATAGCACCCATGGACTGGCTCACTTACTTACACATTACCCAGGAAGTAATTTGACTTTGGATAGCCAAATACATATCACCCTCACCATCTGGGTTGCTAGATGCACTTGACACAAAAGTAGTTGATAGGGATGGGTAGTAGTATCAATCATATATAGTCAGTATTGGGTAGGTGCATGCAAAGTACCCAAACCAAGACCATCTCTGGGTGATGGTATCAATGTTATCCTACTTTCATCAGAAGCAAATTATCTCAAGAGGGTAGTATTAGGGCCATGGCTGGGTAGCCAGATGCAAACCATCCAACTGAGTAGCAGGAGATGGCTCCAATGGGTAATATTACCATCTATTATCCATGGATGTGGGCAATTATATCCACTCAATCCAGGAGAAAAATATAACTTTGGGTGATAGTGTGTATGATGCCCAATCTTGTGGGTAGCTATGTGGAAACTCATCTATAGATAAGTACCAAGATTTGGGTATTGAGTATAATTGTAGGTAGTGGTTTGCATTCTACACAAGACCATGGGTGATGGTGTGCATGCAACAGACAGATTAATGCATACCCACCCCAAAAAGCTAGTAGAGATTGGGTAATGGTTTCTGCTTTACCTTTCACATAAGGGCAATGACATGTACACCATCCAGATGAGGTATTTCTGTGGATAACAATGGGCATCCTCTTCAACTATTACATTGAGGTTGGGTGATTATGTGCACATGACCTTGACCATCTGGGTGCTAGCATGTATTCTTGCCCATGAATGATTGCATCTGGGTAATATTGTGGGTATCAACCCTCTTTGGTTGGGTAAATGTTTGCATATTATCTGACCAAAAATCTGCTGACAGGGTCATATGCACATCTATTACCTACCTTGTTGGATAACTAGATGCAGACTGACCATGAATCTGGGTGAATGGTTGCATATAGCCCATACAATGTATAACACCTTGGATAACAGCTATTCATCTTACCCTTGGACTGGGTAATTATATATTCATCCACCCAAACATCTGGGTAGTGCAATGCATACTACCTGGAGAGAAATAATTTATTAGGTCATGATACACACTTCAACCTATAACCCTGGCTAAAGAGTTGCATACAGTCCAGAAACTATATAAAATCTTGGGTAGAAACTATGCATTCCAGCCTATAGCCTGGGTGATTATAAATATTTTTATCCTGGCCTGGATAGTGCTGTGTATCTTCACCCATTCCCATGAGTATGTTCTGGGTAATCTACAGACCAGCATCCTTGACTCTGGATAAATGTCTCTACTTTATCCATTGAAAATATAGTCATGGGTAGCTATTCATATCCTTAGCCAATTGTCCTGGCTAAGGATGTGCATACTGGGTGGCATTTTGAATATCATCCATTATGTTTAGGAGCTTCATGCACAGAACATATGGATAAGGTGTATCTATCTACCCTATCCCATGGTAATATTTTGTAAGCAACCCATCTAGCTCCCCCTGCTAAAACCTTGGCCAATAGTATGCATACTCTATTACCCAGAATTTGTAAATCATCTTCATGGTAATTACCATGGGATATGCACACATCAGGCTGCATGGCCTGGCGTTTGAACGTGAGCCGCGAGATCTTGATCGGGTATCATTCGTCGATGAGGACAGAGTGGAATTCATAGGAGTGGAAGTTGAAGGAGTTGGGGTTTGACTTAGATGGGGTGCTGCATTAAACGGATTGGGATATGAAATGCGCTCCCGCTCGGCCTGTTGGATGGCATAGACCTTCATGAGACTTGCAGCATTACCAGTCCACAATGCACGAACAGGTAATCTGGCTGGATGCATGGCTAAGAGAGGTTGTGGAGACGTGAAAGGAATGAACCGTTCAATGTTTTGATCTGCTACATTGCTTCGAGATTCAATAAACCAGAAAGGGAGCCGGGCATGGAAGAAGGATTCGGCCACGCGATGGGAATATACAAATGCACCAATAGTTCGGGCAGGTGTAGTGTCAGACGGTGGATCAGCGAGTCCGTCCATGCGGGGCTTGAAGACTTCCATGTAGTCAAGGAGGCCTCGTAACTCCAACCACGCTCGTTGAAGGACTCCCACTGCGAAAATCATATCCAGGTACGCAGTGGAGATATGCTCCACACGACTGAGGGCTGCCAAAAGCGCGCACTTTAATGTTGATACGAATTCGAAAGCTTTTAATTTGCTATCGATATAGTTTCGTGCCCGACGGATGAGGGGCTGGGCTGATGTTTGCAACTGAGCTCGACGTGATTCGTCCAAGCGGCCGATGCGATCGTTATGCCGGGATCGGACAAAATCTATGTCCAGCGAAGGCTTGAACCACATGATCGAGTCGGGGGACTCATCGAGTGGACGCCGAGGAATACACGCAAAGTGGGGATGCTCGATTAGATAAGGTTGCGGCCATTGGATGTAGTTGTCGTCGCCGAAACGACCATCGGTACGGCGATATATAGCGCGTTCATCTCCAAAAGGAGGATCTGGTATAAATGGTTGGTTGGGAGTTGTGATAAAGTGATTTCCGTCTGGGAGAAGGGCTGCGACACCGTCAAATGGACCAAGTTTCGCTGTGTAAACTGTGAATATGGCGAGTTATCTTTAGAAGTGCGATGAGCATACCAGATTTGTCAAATTTTGATTCTAGCGTGTGCTTAAAGGTCTCATCATCCATTTGACGATAATCTATGCGTTGAGAATCCATGATAGGCTACAAGATACTGATAGATACATGACATCATCGAGTATTGGAGATATTATTGGATATAGTTATAAAAAGACGTACAGTGTAGATCTGAATGAAATTAGATTAGACGTAAGGGCAAAACATGGAGCATGCGAAGAACTTACGTCAATTACGAGTTGAAGTGCACGGAATTATTGATACCTGGAGGAAGATATGAGCGATCTGTACACAGGAAATGTCAAGTCCTCACGTTGTATGGGGCAATGTGAGGAACACTGCCGTTGTATTGGATAAGAGATTCTATCAAACAGGTAAGTCGAAGCCATCATTTGAACTCGGATCTTGCACGTACCAGAGAGTGTACCCGAACTACGAGCAACCGACTGCGAGGGTCCTCGTAACCCGTTAAATCGGCGGAGTCGGCAAGGCGTAGATCGGGGGTACCAATGTATGGCTTGGAAGTACCCAGTCAGAGCGACAAAGTCGAACTCTGGTGCAAGCGACAAAGTCTAACTTGCGAGGGACGACAAAGTCGAATCCCTAGGCAAAAATAGCAGTGACAAAGTCGAACTGCGAGAGAGCCGGACCAGGTGAGGAATGGGTTTGACCAAAAAAGAGGGGATGTGGTGGCGTTGGTGGCCGCCGAGTGGCGAAATAGGGACTGAATCGAGAAGATTGAAGATGGGGAGCGGGTGAGCCGACGAATGGAATAGGTAAAGGCCAGGAGGAGGGGTGAACGAAAAAAACGGGTAAGGGTTGAGGGTTGGGAGACGCCCAATTTGTGGCGCCAGTTAGCCGTGATCATGTGTTTGGGGTTCATTGTGACACCGTCACTCGGGCTCACCCGCATCGGTCACACTTTCGCTGACTCCTTCACTGACAACCTCCTCATCGTCCTCAAGACTGTTATATTCTTAGCTATCTCAATTATTCAAGGACCCGGCCTTTCACTGTAAGTAAATTTCCTTCCATTTCACGTTGTAAAGCTCATCACTTCGTAGGTTTTTTACTTTCCAGTTCTCATGTATCACGACGGCTGCAGTTAGACTTTGTCGCTGCACATGGGATTCGACTTTGTCGTCCCAGACGAGTTCGACTTTGTCGCTCGTTGGATCTTGAGTTCGACTTTGTCGCTCAAGCATGTCGTTTTTCTGTGACCTGGAAGGATCAGGTACGACCACGCTCGCAATCGGCACCCCGATCTGCGTTTCGCGAACAACAATTCCGAGCGGTTGCCCCAAGACTGTCAGGCATGCTCGAGTTATTTTTATTTATTGATTTATCTTGTTGGCTGGCTCCAAATTTGCAGGACATCGGCACCCCCGATCTGCGTTTCGCGAACAACACCGAATCGATCGCACAAAAATTGTAATGGCTATTTTATTTTATTTATCTTATTTTTGTTGACTGATCCCGAACTTGCAGGACTGCCGATGATTTCATTGGGGAACGGCGCGATTTCCACCTGTCTAACTTAGCCCACCCCACTCTGTTTACCATGTTGAAGCGCCGCCGCAGGGCGAAGGTCATTTTTGATAATCCTCCCGACAACGCGCCGACCGTTGAGCCTGGTATCACCTACAACCCGTCTTCGGGCCAAAGCGTCCATTCGTATGCACAGATCAGGTCTACACCTACCAAAGCTCCACCGAATGTGCCCGAGAAACCACTGCCACATTCATCTCCACCTCCACTCGACCTCAATCCCGAAGTCCAACAGCCTCCAGATCCCGACCCCAAACCTAAAACTCGCTACCAGGTAGGAGTTTCTTTTTTTTTTTTGGCTAGAGTCGTGTTGCTTAACGAGTTTTCTTAGGGTGCCTCTGTCATCATGAGCGAGTTTACGCACCGCATGAGTGACATGCAGGCGGCGATATTCTCCACCCATGTATCACCTCAAACTTCGTCGTCATGTGCTTGTACGAACACACCGGCTCTATACCGGTGCCGTGATTGTTTTTCCCCCCCTCTTCGATGTGCATCTTGCATAGTTGTCGACCATGTCCATAACCCCCTGCACCGGGTCGAAAGATGGAACGACAAGTTCTTCGAATCAACAAGTTTGTATTTTCTGGATTTGGTGGTCCATTTAGGTCACTCGAATCGCCAGTGTCCTCATATCAAGGACTCCTCAGTGTACAAGATGACCGTCGTCCACACCACTGGGATTCAACCACTCTCTATCACCTTCTGCAACTGTCCCACGTCCAAACCTCGCTTTCTTCAACTTCTCGGAGCTAAACTTTTCCCTGCAACGGTCAATACTCCTGAAACTGCTCTAACGTTTGCATTTCTCGAAGACCTCCATATTCACACCCTCTGCTCCAAAAAGTCTGTCTACGACCACCACTGCGCTATTCAACGTTTAACTAACGCAGCTGCTACCCACGATGTTCCGGTGAGAAATTTAGCTTCACTTTGTTAGACGGCAGATGCTTAAGTAGATGTTTAGGACCGCTGCCGAGAAATTACAAGAAGTCTTCGCCTCTGGCAAATTCTCACAAAGAATCGTCGAAGTGGTCAGAACCATGGAATTGACGAGTATCTCCCCTCTCGCCGTCCAGGATCTCTCGCGTTGCGTTGTTTCGCGTGCCCCGAAGTTGGTTTCAATATTGACCAAATCACTTTGGACTCTGCACTGAAATCCGACTGGTGAGAGCGGCTGTCAATGCCACTTTACTTCACTAACAAAATGTTCATAGCCATAAGTACACATTGTTTTTGTCCTTAGATGGCAATTTTCGACTTCAACGCGTCAACAAACGCCAGGACTTGGACGACGTCGCCCTCAACGACGGTTCGGCGTACTTTGTAAGGAATGATGAATACCTGGACTACACCAAGGAGGTTCAGCCCTCCTCAGACGTGAGTGATGTCTTCCTATCCTTTCGTCGTACTTACCATTAAATTTATCTAGAACTCAACGTGTGCGCACCTGCGCGCGGTTCGCCTTCAGAATGTTATCAAGTTCAAAAATGCGGCCGTCAGTGGTGTGGTGTGTGTCCAATGTGCACGACACGGCTTCTACATGCCCAACGGAACAGCGGACTTGGAGAAAGGCGAAGCGTACGTGATTGGCCTTCCTTGATTAGTGCCCTACGCTTACAACTTCTAGTTATGCTCGTTCTGACTACGTCTTGATGCAAGCTCTTGACGACCATCAGAGCCAGCGCTGGATCATGGTCTCATACGATATCTGGTGTCAGTACTGGAAGAACCTCCGTGCCCGTGTTAGCACCCACTTCCCCGACAAGTTACCCCTCCTGGATCAAATGCGTGGCGCCGTTCCTAAGATGCATATCAAGGGACACGTCGAAGAATGTCAAGTACGATGGTCTTTCAATTACCTTGAACACTCCGGCGAAACATGCGGCGAAAAAATCGAGACAAGTTGGGCAGAGCAGAATCAAGCAGCGCCGTCGACTAAACAGCAGAATGCTGGCCACCGCCATGATAGTCTTGACGACCATTTTGACTTTTGGAATTGGGGTAAGCTCCAAACACTTGGTGCGTACATCTAGGTTGTTGTCAACTGGCTATCACTTACTCATTCCGTGCTGACAGTTCCACATCTTGAGAAGACGTACGTCGACTGCAAGGCCCGACTCGCCGATCGTGAAGATTCTTTTATCAAGTTATGTGCGACCATGAACAAGAATCACGGCCCCGAGACTGTCGCAAAATGGAAGAGTCTCGATACCCGACCAAAGAAGGTGAACCAGACTTGGACAAGTCCGTTTATTGCTCAATCGAAGGCAGGTAAGTTTATATACACCTATCTATGAACGGAAACCGGAAATGACTCTTCCCAACAGGACGTCCACCAAGCCAGCTGAAAGCCTACCAGGATCTTGTGCGGCAGGAAGGAATTGCAACTATGGCGGGTCAAGGTCAAGGCGGGGATGCGGAATTCATCAGTAAAGGACTCAAAATAGAAGCTGAACAGTACGTTTCCCTCTTGCCCTTTACTTCCTCTCTCACACAAATCTCACAGACACCGTGTCCGTTGCTTGATTGCAAGCGACGATCCTTCAAATTCCGACACCACAAATGCGCGGCTTGACCTTCACAAGCTCCTTAAGCCGTGGCTTGTGTCGCAAGAAAAACGGTATCCTAAACTCCGAGAAGACAAGCCGGCAATCGATCTCACCCGTCCGGAGCTCGTTCCCCTGTACCTCCCATCGTCCTGGACAGTGACGCGGCCACCTGAACTCCAACGCCTTGTCAGAGTTGAGTCCCTGCTTCGCGAGGGCCAGTGTCATGACGCACTCGATAGTCTTCGTCTCGCCATCAAAACCTTCAACGCCAATTACAAGTTCAAGCAGGACAACGTCCGCGGACAGTCTCACAATACGCGCGCTCAGCTATTCCTCGAGACGCTGAACAAGGACAAAGTTTCTGCGCTCGACAAGTACAACCTTTGTCGTGATGCCCTCCTCAACCTAGGTTTCTCTCTCGATGACAAGACACTTCAACCACTCACGAAGTCTCAACTATGGGGACGTAATATGGGAGCTCCTGCAGAGCTGGGGGATACAAAGACAGATGAACCCTGGTTCTGGGTGGTCGGTCGTCCGAGTGGTCTTTCACAGGAGGAACAGAAGGATTGGAACTATGAAGGTTAGTCTAGTATCTAACCAATTTCTTGACTTGATTTAACCTTTCCGTTGTAGTTGATCGAGCTCAATTCCTTCGTTTTTGGGCGGTTATGGAACGTGGCAGAGAAGAGAAGGAGATCCTCGAGGAGGAGATCTTTCGAGTTCACACATCATTTTCGAAGATGGCCGCCATCTGGACAGCTCTTGCGGAGAACGCAGCATCACCGGGTGCTGCTTCTTACGCCCACAAGCAAGCTGCGATGAATTCGTCATTCGCTCAAGCAACACGGGCGTCAATATCCCGTGCTTTTGGTACCACTGTCTCAAGGTATGTTTCTCACCTTTCTAATCGTTCTCTTTCCTTACCTGTGCTTCAGCCGAATCAACCAGTCATCTACGTCCGCGCCTTCTTCTCAAGGCCAGACCCCCACGTCATAATCAACTTTTTCGCCTCTCCACAAGTCCACCGTCATGCTCATTTACGACCACGCAACTCCAAGGACCATCTATGCACCGCCGTGACGGATCTCCACATTGCCCCTCACCGCCTTCAACAGGCCCGGATTCTAGACGGACGTTGGATTTACCGATGACTTTCTATCCTTCATGTCCAAGCGCTTCGCTTCAGGCTTTCGGAGGAATTTGGGCTCCCCCTTGGTCCACAAACACCGGACGCTTAAATCGTAGGCACCACCCTCGCCACTGCCCACAATCCCCACAGCAAGAATTGCCGCCTGCGGATTTGGATTTTCCATGCGATTTAGATACGACATCTCCTCTCCGTCCATGTCACTATCGTCAACGAACTCACTCAATACCACCCACCTTCCCTCATCGCCTTTCTTTCGGGTTGACTACCCAAATGTTGGTCACAAGTCCTGCCTGTCAACGAACTCATTCAGTACCACCCGCCTTCCCTCATCGTCTTTCTTTCGGCTAGACTACCCAAACGTCGCCACCCAAGAAATCATTCAATACCATCCACCTTCCCTCACTACCTTTCCTTCAACTAGACTACTGCAAAAGTCAATCTTCAATCCCGCCTGTCAACGAAATCATTCAATACCACCCACCTTCCCTCACCGTCCTTCTTTTGGCTGGACTACCCAAACGTTGGCCGCCATCCAACGGAATCATTCAATACCACCCACCTTCCCCAAAGTCGGTCGTCAATCCCGCCCATCAACGAAATCATTCAATACCACCCACCTTCCCTCACCGTCTTTCCTTCAGCTTGACTACCCAAGCGTTGGTCGCCACCCAACGAAATCATTCAATACCACCCACCTTCCCTCACTGCCTTTCTTTCAGCCAGGTCGACTTTCCCTTCGCTGACGTCTGACTCCACATATGCATATCCGCGACCTGATCCCCCTCATTCACTTACCTTCATTGAATGATTAGCCTTTGCTTACCCCCTCATACCATACTTTCCCTTATCTACTTCACTTAGATTAATTTATCATCCAATCCCCTGTTCCACTTACTATTCCCTTCGTTGACAAGCTGTTCCTTCCCTTAGCTACTTCACTTAGACTTAACTTATCAACCTGGTCCCTTGCTCTGCTTCCTCCTTCACTTCATCGTCTCTTCCCTACTTTCCGGCCCTTATATATTTCACTTAGACTTAACTTACCCTCTCGCGTATCCTTTAATTTCACTGATAAATCAATTACACACTGATTGCCAGATTATAAGTGAATGGGTATCAATTACAGGAAGTAATGTAAGCTGACGAAATGACTGAACATTCAATTATCAGTGAATCATCACTGACAATTGTTAGCATGATCTTTACTTAAGTGATTGACTTGTAAGGATCCTCTCGGCTTACCTTAAGTGAACTTGACCAAGAACTCTCGGCTTCACTTAAGTCTACTTACTGAGAAGGCTGGCCAACCCCTCCTCCATATGACGTCTCCGACATCATCTCACTCTCATCTGACGACGAGGAATCCGATCCTATCCACCTCGTTTTTCCCCAGAAGG
>ML208684.1:0-26164 GCA_004369065.1 Pluteus cervinus
GAAACTTCGCACCAGTAACTTTACACTATCACGTCGACGGAGATATTGGAGGGTCAAACGGAATATACGACAATACAAACATTACTTCGTTCGATGGTGACAGGACAATACACGCAGTTGAATGAGATGGACTTTATGAATTTTCGTCAGAATTGTGTACCAAAAAAGCAGAGACGCGAAGTAATACGAACATAAACACCGCGAGAGAGACTTAGGGATCATACTACAGGAAATAATAACGTTAGAGTATGACCTTGGTTAAGAAAAGATATTACATACCACGAGGACCATGGAACCAGGCCAAGGCGAAAGGGTACCGTTAGGCTTGATGAAAACATTCGTCTCCGTCTCGTTGATAACTTCCGTGAACCCAGCCAGTCGCCCAGCATTGCCAGGTGCCCTCCGAACATTCTTCAACTTGAACACAACCTTCACAATCTCCGCGATTGTTTGTACTGCGTAGGTAACACCTGGGCATGTATGGAACCCAGTACCATTCAAGTTATATGCACTGTTGGGGCGAGTGGGGTCAACGGAGGTAGGATTAGGGAATTCGGCGGGCTATAAGACGATGAGATGTGATTGTCCGGCAAAAATATGAATTACGAACGTTAAGGTGAGCGTTCTTGAAGCTAGCCCAAATACGGTCACCAGCTTTGATTTCGATAGGAGGAAGACCAGAGCCTTGTTGGATGGTCGCATCCACAGCAGCATCGCGCCAGAGACCAGTGTATTGAGGATTGAGACCTTCAAGTATATGAGCCGAGAAAGAGTATGATAAATCCAACCAACTTACGCATTGCCTCTCGGACGTATCCACGGATAAGTTCAGTGTTCTCCGCAGATTCAAGCTGGACGAGCTTCAGGATCGCAAGGCGTTCCTTCTCGCGCACATCGTCAAAGTAGAAATCAATGACATGAACAGCACCTATACGCGGGTATATCAGACGAGACAGATAAACGAATCGAAAAAGCGAACCTTGGGCATAGTTGACCGATGAACCGACAGCCAATCCAACAACCATGGCTACCAATTCATTGATAGGTCGTCCAGTATCAGAGAGCTTGCTCAAGAATGGGTAGCACGGCTTGTTTTCTGCAGGCCAGAGATAGCTTGCTACTTGGGCTATGACACCACCGAATCCCTGCTAGAGTGATTTGAAAACTCGAATGCAAAAGGAAGCAGGGCTGTATACGCACCTTGACACTTGTAGGAGAAACCTCCGCAATAGCCTTAGCGATGAGGGCTTGAAGAATAACTCCTGACTGAACCGCAGCCCATCGTAAGGCCCAACCATGCTCGTTGTCGCCGATAGCCAGGAAGGTTAACCTGCACGGAACTTAGTCACGGGGAAGGTTCCATAGGTATTGTCAAAACTTACTGGAACTGTAGAACGAATGTAAGTCACTATCGATACCGGAAAATCAGGAAATATACTTACGATAGTTGCGAACATATCATAAACCTCTTGGACTGTGTAAAGCCCTGAAGGATTCGTCTTCGTCTTCAGTGATAACCCACACTGCGAAATAATCAGTTGAATTTCCAAGTTCTCGTGAGCAATGTCAAGCACATACGAGCCTGTCAGCGGCCCAATGCACAGAAGTAGCATTGATAACATCGGTAACAATATCGACGTAAACACCAGAAACGCCGTCGTATTTCCATGATTTGTCCTGGATCTTCTGAGTGACACTGTCCCTGTACCACGCGTTGTATTCATCCAAAGATTGCTTGGTAGGGAAGAGCGCGTGTAGAGCCTAAAGTGGTCTATTAAACAAGGGTTCGTTGTGTCAATCAGGTTGACTAACCAATGAGCGGTCGGCGTCGTGTCTGTGCGTAAGATAAGACCGGAACATGACAGGATGCTCAGAGTACGTACTTTGCGGGTTCGTCAAAGACCAACATAAAGCCGTAACCACCGCCCAAGGCTTGCATCTCGTAAACGGTATGGAACTTGGATGAGTCATTGAAGATTGTATTGATAGCGGTGAATGTGTTCAAGACTTTAGGGATTCTCGCGGCAACAGGTCGGTCATAGGTATACTGAGCCCCGGTACCCTGCTTCGCCAAGCTGTCCTTCATCTTTTGTGGGGTAAAGAAGGGGAAACATGTGTAGACGGAGTTCTGGTGGATATCACAAGTTAGATAAAGGTAAAGTTCACGGGAAAAGTTACGAACCCAAGGGTAGTGACGAGGAAGATGGCGCGACAGCAACTTGGGCACTGTGAGATGAAATCAGCGGCGATGACAGAGTGAATGTTCGGACTCTTACTTTCTCCACCCAATCCTCCATTGTGTGGCTCACGCTTGCAGTCTTGGAACCCCCAAACGGTAAGATTTGCAGCTTTGCAAAAGATTAGCGTCTCCGTTGTCATCGGGCTGAGCTCGATCACGTACGAGTGAAGGCTGTTGTATAGTACCGGTCACCTCGAACCAAAGCAATGGCATCACCGAGGACGGCGCGAGTCATCTAACGGAGAAAGAGGCGAGTGAGAAGGTATCAAGACATAAAAGAAAAGGTTACCCACCGTGTAACCAGCCGCGAAACGCAAGCCTCCAGTCAAGGGCATGATGGTTTCACATTGCAAACCGGTCTGTGTATAGTATTAGGGTAAAAACGACAAGAAGATGGGATATATGCGCACGTATAGCTCAAGATTGTCGATATGGCCATAGAGCCTCCGCGCAGCTCCCTACGACAACACGGGAGTTTAGAGAACGAGCGCATATAATCAGGAAAACGGAACCTACGGCAATGGCGGGGTCGGGATTCCATTCTTCGAAAGACGCGAATTCTATTTCAAGGTGATAGTGTGAACCCGAACGGTAGCATATATGCGGCAAACACCTACGTTTGAGACCGAGGAACTGGCGGAATTCATTCATGGTACAAACTCCCCATTTACGAGCTTGTTCCATACCCATAATCTCCACAATTCTGAGACAAGCAGGCGTACTTTGTGCACCATATGTGTGGGCGGGATTCTCGGTGGCACTATGCAAGATGTTTGCCAGCTCGTCATCGTCGAATTTGCCATCGGGACCTCGTTGCAATCTAAGGTGAACAATGTTAGTCTCCCGCACGACTTCAGATAATCAATTCCTTACCCTCCAAAGGTACGATCCTTCGGCGACGTTGCGAGAGCACCTCGAATTTCGCCACCAAAGACCTGGATAAAGTCGTTCATGGTGATTTGATCCCATGCCTTGCCAAATTCCTTGAACTTGTCTTCTGTCCATTTTTCGTCTGCGACCGAGGTCGTGGCATGCCACTGCGATACTAGAGTGAGAGCAGAAACGACTCGAGCCTGATAAACTTACCCTATAGAGGACGTTAAACTCAACACTGCAGTGGTTTCCCCGGCCCCTCTCGACTACCACATCGCCACTTAATGTGATGGGCTAAGAGATGCGATCGCTAATTTGAGAACTCACGGGAAGTGGGGAAGGAATGGTGTACTCACGTCAAAGGCTGGTAAATTCCATGCATTCCCTTCTGATAATCCCAGAAAACCTGCGACATAGTCTCCCATGATCAAACTCATGAAGTGGCCGCAACTAATCGTCCCGGTTATCATCCAGGTTCCACCTATATGACATGAATTTACTCACTTGACAAGCTTAGCAGTCTGGAATATCTGTTCATCTTGCAATTTACGCGCAGCAGGATCACTTGGAGGAGGATCAGACCAGAGGCCGCGTTCGTTGATCTTCAGCAGTTTCTCCGCAACATACTATGAGATCAAAGTCAAAATGACCGCCATCCAAAACGGGAGGAAAACGTACGTTGTGATTGCGGGAGAGAATAACTAGCAAAGCACTGGCCGTTGGAGGGAGGAACAAAAGTCGTTCTTCCGAAAATGTATCAGGGTAAAGCAACCCCCGGCCAGATTCCTTGTCTCGGACCTGATCTTGGGCAGCTTGATCTATTTTCGTGCTTTAGCCGAGGTTCACGGGGAACGGAGGTAAATGCTCACTATATCCATACAATGGGCTCAAATCCAAATACGAGCTCGTGTTGTTGACGTTTATGTCATGATAGTCGGTGCGGAACAGCGAATGGCTAGGAAATGGACCAAAGTCAACGTCGTCGAATGGGTGTGGGGTAGACAGTACTAACGTGACAAGGGATGCGAACGCAAATGTCATGCTCGAGTTTCCGCCTGGGTGGTCCTGTGCCTAGATTTGGATGTTACGAAATAGCAAACGTAAGTACAAAGAGAATGGGGCGAACCCGGCGCCGTTGGAGTAGGGTATCGAACACCAGACCTGGGTCTGGGAGTGACGACGGGCTGGTGCAGTACTTGCCCTGAACACTGCGCGCATATGGGCGGCCAGCTTGCCCCAGACCAGGGTCCTGAATATTGTTCCCTCTACCATCTGCCTGACGGAACGCGTTATCAGGACCGATGTAGGTCGCCGGAGGCTATGAGGAACGCTCAGCATGGGAACTTGAAGAGATAAGAATCACTCACATGTGGAAGAGTCTCGTACAGAGCCGCGATGGCGGTGTCAGACAACTGCTTTGCTACATCGGAGCTTGGAGGAAGCCGCGAGAGTAAAGTGAGACCATCGGCGAACTATGTTCCAAGGTGAGCAAAGCAAACCCAAGACTAATGCAAGAACGTACGGCTCCTTTCCTATCGTCAACTGCCTTCGAATGCAATGCAGTATCAAGAAATGCGTCCTGCTGATGGTGAGATGGCATAGTCTCGTTCAAAATAGCGCGACGTACGACGACTTTTGCGTTGGGTCTCGCGAAACCCTTGGCCTTAATGGCTTCGAACTAAAAGTGAGGGCCTCAGGAGGTACAGATTTTGGAAGTGGAATAAGAGCGACCTCGTTAATGAGATTCGTGAGACCAGAATGGTTTTCCGGGCTTGTGATGGCTTCGGCAGTCATTTCATAGTCGTAGTGTCCATCGGGCGCGATGGGGAGCGGTCTGTTTGCAAGATAAACGGCATCTGCGCCTAAAGAGACAATTTGTAAAGGAGAAATATCAGGCATGGTAAAGGAGGGAGGAGATGGCGATGAATTCAAAAGAACTACATCCCACCTTAAGTACCTTACCCCATGTCATAAAACTCAATACTTTGACTCGCAGGTCTGTTCACACGGACTCCATTATGAACTGACGAGATTTCGAATTCCTAAAACGTAAGAACTGTCAATGGTCTGCTTCTGGATAGGTTCCAATTGAAAAGGACACATTACAAGAACTGTCAAAAATGGAAACCAGCGGAATCATTACGGTGCCATAACTCTGTGTGCAGTTTCTTTGTCCGTCCAAGTTGTTGTATGATGACATCGACGTCGCTTCCGTAGGGTCTCTGTAACTCAAAGAGGAGCCACACAGTTCCAAGTTCTGTCGGTGTGCGAGACGGCGATGGGCACCTATCGGAGGGAAAGAGCGCGTTCGTTCTTCGGGCAAGGTGAAGCGGAGGTCGAAATAAGGTTTGCGACAAACTTTGCAACACTGTCTTATCCCGGGCCGGCTGATTTGGTTTTGGTGGTCGTTCAACATCGTCCACAGTCAATGCGCATATTGGGGTCGTGCTTACAACGGCCTGGCCTGATCCTTGATGTAGAGAGCAATTTTTGAAAATTTTGTCCCAACCAGTCCAGCAATTGTGGGGAAGGTGAAAACCTTCGTTGCGCCTTCCAAAACGGAGGGAACGAATCGCGATGGGCGGGGAGCTGCGACTCGTTTCCTTCCGCGTCTGGAAAACGCTGGAGCAGCTGCAATGGGCCGCTGGGCCAAAATGGTGTCCAATCGAACATAAGTTCCGTGTGCTTTTGTACATATTCAGCCCAGTGTCCGAGCTGACAGACATCTTTAGTTCCTTCAAATTGACCCCCACTAAAGAGTCGACAACACCCTGCATCGTCGCCACCTCGTTTCGGATTCAATATCCCTTATATCCATGGGCATCGTGTACTCTGCATAACATCCTCAAATCCTCCACCTTTTCCGCTCTTGACAGTCATCAACAATGACACTTCGCTTCAGCAACCAACGGAATACTTGCACTATCCCATCAGCGCGAAGGTTTTGAAGGGGTCAGATGGAATATACAACAATAAGAACATTGTTTTGTTCGATGATGACAGTAAAATACATGCAGTCGAAGGAAATGGAAAGGTTTATGAATTGCGTACCAAAAACAGCACAGAGACCCAAGGTAATATGAACATCAACACCCCAAGAGAGATTTCGACTCAAGGATCATACTATAAAAAATTCAAGTTACGCCTTTAGTTCATCGCATACAGCAAAAAAAGGTGGTTACTTACCACAAGGACCATGGAACCAGGCCAAGACGAAAGGGTACCGTTAGGTTTGACGAAGACATTCGTCTCCGTCTCGTTGATGACTTCCGTGAACATAGCCAACCGCCCAGCATTGCCAGGTGCCCTCCGAACATTCTTCAACTTGAACACAACCTTGATAATCTCGGCGATAGTTTGTTCTGCGTAAGTGACGCCTGGGCAGGTATGGAACCCGGTACCATTCAGGTTGTAGGAAGTTTTGGGACGAGTGGGGTCAACAGAGGTAGGGTTGGGGAATTCGCTGGGCTATGAGGTGGTTAGATATAATTCTCAGCCGCAAAAAAAAACGAAGAAAACGAACATTGAGGTGAGCATTTCTGAAGCTGGCCCAAATACGGTCGCCAGCCTTGATCTCGATGGGTGGGAGACCAGAGCCTTGTTGGATGGTCGTATCCACGGCGGCACCACGCCAGAGGCCAACGTATTGGGGATTGAGACCTGTCAATCCGTGAGCCAGGCGATAGTGTGTAACTCTCCTCGACTTACGCATGGCTTCTCGGGCATAACCACGGATAAGTTCAGTATTCTCCGCAGATTCAAATTGAACGAGTTTCAGGATCGCAAGGCGGTCCTTCTCCCGCGCATCGTCCAAGTAGAAATCGATGACCTGGAGTGCAGCTATATGCGGTTATATTAGACGAGGGCAACAAAACTATTCAATAGACCGCACCGTGAGCGTAGCTGACGGATGAACCGACGGCTAATCCAACGACCATTGCTACCAATTCATTGAGAGGTCGTCCGGTATCGGATAGCTTGCTCAAGAATGGGTAGCATGGCTTGGTGGTTGCAGGCCAGATATAGCTTGAGACTTGGGCAACGACGCCACCGAATCCCTGCCAGCAGAGATGAGCCTTCAAACCCCAACAATAAAAGGGATCGTATACCCACCTTGACGCTTGTGGGAGAAACCTCCGCGATGGTCTTAGCAGCGAGAGCTTGAAGGACTCCTCCTGATTGCCTCGCAGTCCATCGCAAGGACCACCCATGTTCATTATCACCGAGAGCCAGGAAAGCCAACCTTTACGGAGGTTAAGTTACGGGGAAGGTGCTATACATGTTGTCAAAGCTTACTGGAACTGTCGAACGAATATCAGTTATCGATGAGACGTAAAATCAGACAATGTGCTTACGAGAGTTGTGAGCATATCATAAACTTCTTGGACAGTATAGAGCCCTGAAGGGTTCTCCTTCGTTTTCAGTGACAGGCCACACTGGAATAATGATCAGTTGGATACCCAAATGCTCGAGAGCAATGTCAAGCACATACCAGCCTATCAGCCGCCCAATGCACAGAAGTAGCGTTGAGAACGTCCGTGGCAATATCAACATACACCCCAGAAACGCCGTCGTATTTCCACGATTTCTCTTGGATCCTCTGAGTTACGTTGTCCCTATACCAAGCATTGTATTCATCCAAAGATTGCTTGGTAGGGAAGAGCGCGTGTAGAGCCTAAAGGAGCATATTAATTAAGGATGTGCGATGAGGACAGAGCTAACTGACCAATGAGCGATCGGCGTCGTGTCTACACCACAATATAAGCCACAGGAACATGACAGGATACTTAGAATACGTACTTTGCGGGTTCGTCGAAGACCGACATGAAACCGTAACCATTGCCCAGAGCTTGCATGTCATAGATGGTGGGGAACTTGGCCGGATCGTTGAAGACAGTCTTGATAGCGGTGAATGTGTTGAGAACTTTGGGGATTCTCGCGGCAACAGGCCGGTCATAGGTATACTGAGCCCCGGTACCTTGCTTCGTCAAGCTGTCCTTCATCTTTTGTGGGGTAAAGAAGGGGAAGCATGTGTAGACCGAGTTCTGATAGACAACCCAAGTTAGATCAAATCAAATTTCACGCAAAGGCTTTACGAACCCAAGGGAAGTGACGAGGAAGGTGGCGCGCTAGCAACTTGGGGACTGTAAAGTGAAATCAGCAACCATAACAAAGTGACTGCCCGGCCAGCGCCTTACTGTTGCCCCCCAATCCTCCATTGTTAGGATCGCGCTTGCAGTCTTGGAATCCCCAAACGGTAAGATTTCCGGCTTTGGAAAGAAGGTTAGCCTCTCCTTCATCCCATTGAACTCGATCACTTACGAGTGAAGTCTGTCGTATAGTATCGGTCACCTCGAACCAAAGCAATGGCATCACCGAGGACGGCGCGAGTCATCTAACGGAGAAAGAGGCGAGTGAGAAGGTATCGAGACACGAAAGAAAAAGTTACACACCGTGTAACCAGCTGCAAAACGCAAGCCTCCAGTCAAAGGCATGACAGTTTCACATTGGAGACCGGTCTATGCATAATGTTAGAGCGAAAAATAGCAAGAAACATGAATATATGCGCACATATAACTCAAGATTGTCGATATGGCCATAAAGTCTCCGTGCAGGACCCTACGAACAACGAGTAAATTCAGCAAATGCGCGTATAGAATCAGGAAAAAGGAACCTACGGCAACGGTCGGGTCGGGATTCCATTCTTCGAAAGTCGCGAATGCTATTTAAAAGTGGGAGGTCAATCTTATAAATCCCAACAGGAGCATATATGCGTTAAAAAACGCACGCTTGAGACCGAGGAACTGTCGGAATTCGTTCATGCTACAAACTCCCCATGAACGAGCTTGTTCCATACCCATAATCTCAATAATTCTGAGGCACGCCGGTGTACTTTGTCCACCGTACGTGTTGGCGGGATTCTCGGTGGAATTATGCAAAATGTTCGCGAGCTCGTCATCGTCGAATTTGCCATCGGGACCTCGTTGCATCCTATGATCGACGGTATTAGTCTCGCGCGTAACTTCGTATGATCATACCGAGTCCTTACCCTCCAAAGGTACGGTCCTTCGGCGACGTTGCAAGAGCACCTCGAATTTCGCCGCCAAAAACCTGGATAAAATCGTTCATAGTGATTTGGTCCCATGCCTTGCCAAATTCCTTGAACTTGTCTTCCGTCCACTTTTCGTCTGCAACAGAGGTCGTGGCATGCCACTGTGATACCAGAGTGAGAGAGGGAACGACGCAAGCGGGATAAATTTACCCTATACAGAATGTTGAATTCAACACTGCAGTGGTTTCCTCGGCCCCTTTCGACTTCCTCTCCGCCACTTAATGTGATGGGCTAAGAAAATACGATATTTAATTTAAAAAGTCACAGGAAGCGAGGAAGAGATCCTGTACTCACGTCAAACGCTGGTAGATTCCATGCGTTGCCTTCTGATAATCCCAGGAACCCTGCGACGTAGTCTCCCATAATCAAACTCATAAAATGACCGCAGCTGATATCGGCCCAGTTTAGGTACAAGTTCCCGCTATACAACATGAATTTACTCACTTGACGAGCTTAGCGGTCTGGAATATCTGCTCATCTTGGAGTTGACGGGCGGCGGGATCAGCTGGAGGAGGGTCAGACCAGAGGCCGCGTTCGTTGATTTTCAACAGTTTTGCCGCGATATACTATAATATCAAAGTCAAAACAACGTTGTACGACAATAGAGGAAAACGTACGTTGTGGTTTCTGGAGAGGATGACTAGTAAGACACTGGCCGTCGGAGGAAGGAACAAAAGTCGTTCTTCCGAGAAGGTATCTGGGTAAAGCAACCCTCGGCCTGATGCCTTGTCTCGGACCTGATCTTGTGAGTCTTGACCTGTTTTCGTGCTTTAGCGGAGGTGAACGATGAACGGAGATAGATGCTCACTATATCCATACAAAGGGCTCAGATCCAGGTACGAGCTCGTGTTATTGATCGTCATGTCATGATAATCGGTGCGGAACAGCGAATGGCTGGGGAATAGACATAAGTCAACGATGCGTCGAATGGGTGTGGGGTAGACAGTACTAACGTGACAAGTGATGCGAACGCAAATGTCATGCTAGAGTTTCCACCTGGGTGGTTTTGGGCCTAGATTTGGACGATATAAGATGATGAACGAAAGATACACAGAGAATGGGGCAAACCTGACGGCGTTTGAGTAGGGTATCAAACACCAGACCTGGGTCTGGGAGCGACGATGGGCTGGTGCAATACTTGCCCTGAACACTGCGCGCATACGGACGGCCAGCTTGCCCCAGACCTGGGTCCTGAACGTTGTTCCCTTTTCCATCCGCTTGGCGGAACGCATTGTTTACCCCGATGTAGGTCGCCGGGGGCTATCGAGGATGCTCAACACGGGAACTAGAAGCGAGGATAATCACTCACGTGTGGAAGAGTCTCGTACAACGTCGCGATGGCGGTGTCGGACAACTTCTTTGCTACATCGGAGCTTGGAGGAAGCCTCGAAAGCAAAGTGAGACCATCGGCGAACTAAGTCCAAGGTCAGCAATTTGAACGCAAAATGATTGCGAGGGCGTACGGCTCCTTTCCTATCATCAACGGCTTTTGCATGCAGTGCAGTGTCAAGGAATGCGTCCTACGAATTGGTGAGGCATAGTTTCGCTCAAGATGACGCGACGTACGACAACTTTTGCGTCGGGTTTGACGAAACCCTTAGCCTTGATGGCTTCGACCTCGTTGATGAGATTTGTAATGCCAGAGTGATTTTCTGGGCTTGTGTTGGCTTCGGCAGTCATTTCATAGTCGTAGTGCCCATCGGGCGCGGTGGGGAGCGGCCTGTCTGCAAGATAGACGGCATCTGCGCCTAAAGAGAAAACTTGTAGAGGAGAAATATCAGGCATGGGAAAGGAGGGAGAATATAGCCGTGAATTCGAAAGAACTACTTTCCAGCTTAAATACCTTCATGTATTTCCTAAAATCCAATTCATTGAATCGCGGATCTGTTCACACGAAGGATTCAATCAGGACCTGACAAGAGTTCAAACTCCTTCAACGTCAGAGAACTGTCAATGCTTCTGGATGGGTCGCGATCCAAAAGGACACATTACAAGGACGGTCAAAAATGGAAACCAGCGGTACCATTATGGTGCCGCGACTCTGTGTCCAAATTTTTTTGTCCGTCCAAGTCGTTGTATGATGGTATTGACGTCATTGCCGCAAGATAGTCGTAGCCGATTTCATGGAGGAGCCACATAGTTCGAGTTCTATCGATGGACGAGCGACATGTTGGAGAGAAAACAAGCGAACATTGAGTAATTCAGGGTTGGACAAGGTTCGGCGGAGATTGAAATAAGGTTCACGACAAAAGTGACAAACGTTGCAATTGCCCCTACCGCGAGAACCTACAGAACCCACTCCCTGTTCCCGGCCTACCTTGCTTTATCCCATCCAATGACCTGAGGCCCATTTGCGTTCTCCCACCCAATGGAAATCTTTACCAGAAGATCGGGTTTTTCTTTCTGACGATCTGCACCTGGTGATTAATTGACGATTCGGGCCCTCTTCGGTACAGACATTCGCAGATTAAGTGGGACCAAGATTCTACTGACATTCCTGACACAAGGGCACATTCTTGGAAATGGAATCTTACACGATCCCACAGTTTTCTGTCAAACTGTGGTCGCATGATTCCGACGGCCGTGTTGGATCTATGGCAATCCTTGTCTAAGTTTTGTTGCCGATCTACGGCCAAATTTAGTGGCACCTTGGGTGGCTCCACCATTATGTGGGTGTGTGTTATAAGGGCCAATTTCCCTCGCATCTCTGGGTTGTCCTTGAATCCACACCACACTCTTCAGTATGTCCACCGACCACGAACGCACAGAAACAGAGGCGACCATCGCTCCTGAGCCCTCTCCCACGTCGTCCAAGGTCAACGTCGCCGCCCCAGATGGACCTCTACTCGACCCTGCTGCCCCAGTAGCACCTTCTCTCGCTGGGACGCTCTGTGTTCCCCCTCAGCATGCCGCCAGGACTCTCGTTCTATGCTTCGACGGTACTGGAGACCAGTAAGCTTGCATTTCTAACTTTGTGCTCCAGTGGTCTGACCCAGCTGCTCCCAGGTTTGACTCGGACGTGAGTCGACTTTGATGCGATGGGCGTCTTGGTGCTGATAATGGAGCTCATTTCAATAGAACTCGAACATTGTTCAATTATTCACCATGTTGAAGAAAGACGACCGTTCGCAACAAATGGTTTACTATCAAGTGAGCCTAAAACGTCAAAGACCCCCACTCCGTCTCACATCGCCATAGGCCGGGATCGGAACTTACACATCACCCCAAGTCGCAACGCCACTGGCTTCGAAAATATCCAAGGTATAGGTTCACCACAGTTCGACAGCCAGCGCGATGACTAACTTGGTGGGACATTAGGCAATGGACGAAGCAATTGCTTGGAACCTCGACGCCCATGTGATGGGTAGGTTTAGCTCTCTCTGTCCATTCTATTATTGACACACAAAATAGAGGGGTACGAATTTCTGATGCAGAACTGTATGTATTCTCATGTCACTCACACGAATATCTTGATGGACATATTACTGACTCCATTCTCATCCAGATACGGCTGGTGATCGCATCTGCATCTTCGGTAGGCAGCACAAGTACCTTCTTGTTCTCCATTTGACCTCGATGAGTCAGGGTTCTCTCGTGGTGCATACACCGCTCGAAGGTAAGCCCCCTATGCATCGTTGTGGAACCGAGCTATCATACTAAACTACGTACATAGCTTGGCTGGCATGATTCACAAAGTTGGCTTACTGCCAGCATGTAACCACCAGCAAGTACCTTTCGCGTACAAAATGTACACAACCGAAGACGAGGTCGGTTGGCAACAATCAAACGCCTTCAAGAAGGCCTTCTCAATCGACGTTGATATCGAATTCGTCGGTGTTTGGTAAGCTCTCACGAATGGCCATTCCTCTTCGCCTCCGAGACTGATTAACTCTCAGGGACACTGTCAACTCTGTTGGACTCTTCCCCAGACGTCTACCCTTCACTACGTCCAACACCATCGTCAAAACGTTCAGACACGCCGTCTCCTTAGACGAACGCCGTGCAAAGTTCAAGGCCAACTTATGGAACCGACCCAACGCGAAGGAACAAACCCTCAGCGTATCCGATCAAGCCGTCGCCCAACTGGCCACTGTGAAAGCAAAGAACCCACAACGCAAAGAATCTTTGTGGGCCCTCGAACGCCAATATGGCGGAGTACGTGCACAACCCACGGACGTTGAAGAGGTAAGACCCGGTCAAACGCCGAACTCCCAGGCAAGACAACTAAAATGAATTTCACAGGTTTGGTTCGCAGGATGTCATTGTGGTAAGTGTCAAATCCAACTTCACGATATGGTACGGATATTAAAATAAGGTCCCCCACAGATGTCGGTGGCGGTTCAGGTTTGTGCTTCTTCTTTCTCTTATTCAATTTACTGAACCTACTTCTCGTCACTTTCCAGTTGGAAACGATACGAAATACACACTCGCCCGGATCCCACTTCGATGGATGATTCGTGAATGTTTCAAAACGAACAGTGGTATCATGTTCGACCCTATCGGCCTCCAATCTATTGGATTAGAACCCAATAAGTTATGGCCTGAAGTCCTCCCAAGACCACCCGCCCTTGCGGCACCAAGTGTCACAATTCAACGCATCCCCAGCAACCCTACCGCCGAGGACGCCACAGCCCGCGAACTCAGCCTCCCTAGCTATAGCGGCGATGAAGCCCACACATCCAATACCCATCTCTCAGAAGAAGAATTGGACGTTTTGGATGGGATGTCCCCCGTTTACGATCAACTTTCAATCGCTCCCTTTTGGTGGGCTTTGGAAGTATTCCCTATCAAACAGCGCCGCCAAAAGGGTGATGCTAGTTGGCTTACGAGTTATGGGTTCAATATGGGAAGGGGTAGGACGACTCCGCAGAAACTCAAGATTCATCGATCTGTGAAGGCACGGTTGGAAGGTACCTACGAAGATGGTGGGAAGTACGTTCCTAATGCTGAGTTGAATGTGAACGATCTGAGCGGTGTGACCTGGGTTGATTGATAGCTTGTGGCGGACTTGTATTACCTTTCTGATGTTCTACCATACGTAGTGACGATTTTATGACATTGAGCTTCACGCCCAACCACGATGCCAAGGGACCACAACATACGTATTTTTATTTGAATAATGAAGTGAAGACTGGTGATACTTCTCCACGTCAGAAAGTTGCCACCACTGTCTTCATTTAAGTTTGCCACTACTCGGCTTCCTGATCTTGACATAACCAACAGACCTGGGCCTCAGCTAAGGTTCTGCTACAACCCCCCCTGAACCTTACACTGTTACAGGAACCGGCAGATCTGGAAATCGGCATTCGGAGGATTCGGATTACAGCTTTTAGATTTTTGGCCTTTCAGGAGCTGGAAATCAATCTGTGGGAGCCGGCGGCATTATGGATGTCAGGAACAGAGTGGGGTTGAAGGCCTCCGAATGAAACGGGGTATACCTGCCATCTTTCTATCTCAGCCAAGAGCATCATATTTTCATATTTTCCAGATCTCTCACTGAATCAGACAGCATAAGACATTGTGATTTGCTGGAACGTGTTGGAAGGCATACGGGGAAGGTGGAAATTTCCGGCTTTGTGAATGGTCGTGTTAGATGTTGAACATTCAACAAGGTAACTGTTAGGCAGTTGTGGGTATATGAACAGACGGGACCGCCCTGCCTGACAATGCAACGCCTTCTTTGATTCCTGTACTTCCTTATCATGAGACGAGAAGCGCCATTGAGTGCCTAGTCGGGTTCAGCTACTCGTAGAAATCAAGGGATTCTGCATGATTGCCACGAGATGGATTCCACTTACGCCAACGCCACTGATCTCAGAGGTTCATCCCTTCAGCTAGCGAGCGACCCGATGTTGAGCGGTTGAGCGAAAAGTCGAGCAGTGGGGTTGCCACAAATCTAAAATCAATGCTTTCTTTTAAAGTTCGTACCACCAACCACTTCCAGCATAGAAATACGTCAGAGGTGGTGTAGTGAGGAGAAGTGCTTCGGCGCGCAGCGACTAAGAGTTCTGGGAAGCTGGGATTTGGAGGAGCAGAGATCGTTCTGGTCAGACGATAAGAACTGTGAGAACTTACTCACCCCGTTATGGCAATCGCGCCTGATCCGCCTCACGACCCGAGTATCCCCGGAACGTGAACTCGCCCTTTCAGCCCCCTCGCGCTACGAGCCCACAAGTTGAAACGCGTCCCTGCACTCCAATCCTCGAGGCTTCATTGCAGTGCACAGACCTATAACGCCTATGATTAAAGCTATTCTTAACATTCTCAGTTGCTATGCCCGCTAATTTTAGACCAGAGCTTTTGGGCGTGTTGCTTAAAATAGCCGTTCACCCTCCCATGAGTGGCAGTCCATCCTCGTTTTCTGTGTGCGGCAGCCACTGCCGCAGCTCGGCGACGCCTTGAGACAAAGATGTCCTGTCTTATGTCCGTTGTTTCTGGGATCCATCAAAGGGCGTCACAACCTCCGTTCTGGATTGATATTTTTATCCCTAATTCCCATCGGACAAACTAGGGGCTAGGGTCTATTTAAGACGACTGGGTGGCCCCACCGATAGTCAAGTCCTTTACCCACCATTGCTGGCCAATGTCTTCATCCGCTCCCACTGGTGAGGAGCTTTTCCCACCTGGACTTGCCTTCGTCGTTACTCTTGCCGTATGGCTGCTAGTCGGCTCCGCTACGGTCTCGATTATTTACATCGGGAAGTTCCTTTATCGTTTTGCTCATCGGAACGAGCTTCGCGACATCGAAAGTGGGCAAGTGGCACTGCGTAAGTTTTATTATCTCTTCCTATCAATTTGAGGCTGATCACAGTTTTCGTGGCTAGTAAAACCAGCTATTGGGGGTTCACTGCGTTCTTAATCAAAACCATTCACCGGTGACTCGCTCAAGCCAGCCGGAACGAGCTGAGTGGCAAAGCGAAGCTCGATTTTGAATTGGGGTTGTTGTTGAAAGGAAATCAGTCCCGTTATTGTATCTGCTCCGTGCTCGCTGCTTGTGCCACCGCTTCTCGAGCGCGTCGATATCGCCTTCTTTGAATTTCAAAATGTCCAATTAATGTCCACGTACGTACAAGGGTATCACTAACATTGCGATGTTCTTAAGGGGTATCATATTTCTACGATCTACGTAGAGCGGAGCATGAGGCAGAGAACAATCCAGGGAGGTATAGTACAATGAGTAGATGTCCAAGAGAGCGATCAGTAAACCTATGGAAGATGCAAAGTGCCCTGCAAGAAAGCATGCCATGTGCGTGTCTTTCCAAAGGGTTTAATACGGGTACCCGTGATAAGGTGGTCGTTGATGTACATAAGGAGTATTAGGATAGTTGTTTTGGGGCAGTTGCTGACTCCCGGGTGACACCACGTAGGTGTTGAAGTTGACCGTCAAATTACCTGGGGTTTGGGAGAAGACTTGGATATGATGAGAGGGCTGGCCCACAGGCATAGGCGGTGGCGCTAAAAGGAATCCCATTGATGTGTGTTATGGGTAATCCGCGAATGAAAGAGCGTACCTGGGATCACCGGCATGGCACGACAACGGGGGCAAGCAGGAGGGTTTGATGAGAAGCTGCGGTAGTAATTCTGACCACAGCGGTTGCAATTGTGAACTGCGTACGCATCACCAGTATAGGGTACCACCGGCTGCGGTTGGGGTTGGGGCCGAACAACTATAGGAGTGGATTGACCGGAATTCGACGATGTCGAGGCCTGGTACGGAACTTCCGAGGGCTGATATCCAGACTGAGCTGCTGTATGTGGATAAAACATTAGCGGTTAGAAGAAGTTCAATATCCAGGATGAGACATACTATAGGGTGTATAGACTGGTGATCCGTAACCGTATTGAGAATATGATGCCTCAGAGCTGGAGTTTGACAACGCGGGTGATAAAATCGGAATTGCAGGTGTAGACGGGCGTCTGTATCCCTGTGGCGTGTGTGTAGAGTCTGATGCGGTAGAAGCAGAGCGAGCAGAGGAGCGGGAAGAGGAGGAGCGAGCAGAGGAGGAGCGGGCAGAGGAGGAGGAGCGGGCAGATGAGAATGAGCGGGAAGAGGAAGAAGTGGAGCGAGAAGATCGAGACATGGTAGGGAGTGATAACAGTTGGTGAGATAAAATTGAATGAGAGTTGGCGGTAAATGATAAATGGACGGATTGGTGAGTGGTTGGTTGAAAAGAGGCGTTCAGTGTCACTTTTATATGCCCAATGCGCAACGCCAAGCTGTAGGCATGCTGTGAACGTCATTGAACTCACTGCAACACAGCTCCAAAGCAGAGTTCCCTCGACAACGTTGGACAATAAAGTTCAACCGAGTACTTTGCAGCAAGGTGGATGCTGCTCTTCACATAACAAGGCGCCTTTATTTCACCTCAGCCCGGGACGGAGCGCATACTCCTGACAACTTTGTCTAGATGACTTTTACAAGCGTCGCTGTGGACACAAAAGAGCGAGTAATATAGTCTTGTATCGAGAGGCTGTGGTCGGAGACTGGGACGAGAGCAACTGCCGCCTCGATTAGCCGCTCACAAAGGCGTGGCGAACAAGAAGCTGAGGCCAACAGCTTCTGGTTGAAACAACAACAAAGTTTAAACAACGACAAAGACGCCGCCAAAAACCGGGCCGCTACTTCCGACTCGCAAAGCAATACTTATCAGCTGTCTCCTTGTCGAGAAGACTGGAAACACCGAGCCTATGAGCGATGACTTCATCTGTTTATACTAACTGATCTCTATGAGCGCTTGTCTGCGTCTGAGAGAACATGAAAAGCAGCAAAAGCGCTTCTTATCTTGCTTCTTATGGAGGTGCCCGCCGGGGAGACGAATCTCTTGGGATAAGGACAAAGGTCGAATTGAATCCCTACAGCGAGCAAAGAGAACATCCAGTCTAGATAACTATCGGTGCTATCGGAGACACCCTTTGTATCCCCAACCTCCGTATGGGCTCCCGTGAAGTGTTGCAAGCCAGACTTCGAGGTTAACGTTGTACCCTGCTCTTGCGCTTAGAGCACTGAGCGATGCAGGCGCTTCCGTAGTTGGACAGCCAGATGATTAGCGTTGAACGAAAAACGGTGAACTGCACTCACGATGTTCATGATATGGTCATAATCCAGTTGGCCGGAACATACCACTACGTTTCCGCCGGTTCTATGACTTCAGCCGTGCTGTTGACAATGTTTAAGTCTAAAAGAGATAGGAAAATCAAGAACTGACCCGCAAATTGGATCATTCTTAAACCGATGACATTCGATGTGTCTTGTACAGTTTCCTATTGATGAAAATCTGGCGCCGCAACCAGAACACATGGCCGGTTTCTCTTGAATATGCTTCTCGAGGTGATCCCTAACGTTACTTGCTTTCGTCGTCTTTGTATCTCTCCCCACATTCCACGTGCACTCGAGAACGGGACAATAAAAGTCCTCTTTTGCAGCTCTGCTTCCTCGCTCTTTTAAACGCTTCTGTCGATTGACTATCAACTGATAGAGATGGGGGTTTTTCCTTTGAGATACCCAGGTGAGTCGTCGCTGCACCCTGTGAGGATCGGTTTCAGTCCTGAAGGATTTCTGCTGCGTGAATGACTTACTCTCGAGGTGCCTGTATCCTAGGATGCTGTGGTCGTGTAACTTTCCGAGTCGAAGAGGATGCGGTGGAATCCACATGTGCGCTCCGAATACGTCCACGCTTCGGAGCACGATTGTTCGGTGGCATAATGGAAGCTGGTCCGCTGAAGCATTGTCCAGTTTCCCTACGAGAGGGCCCGGGTGATACTAATGGTACTGCGAGGTTCTTGATTAACAGGGAAAATGTGAATGCTGATAAGACGTGTGCACACCTTGTTGTTGTGACCACGGGCCTTCCGCCAATGGAGAATGGATGTCGGGATGGTCAATCGGGGGGGCATACATGTCCGGGATGGGGCCAGGATACGATGAAAAATGATGTACATGATACCTAAGAGCCGTTGGAATTGCCTGGGTTAGTGGAACATCGGGATGGTGCATTATACACATACGAGATCGGTGAGGCTGGTGCCATCCAACCTGGGAATCCTCCGTAGGTCATGTAGGTCACTGCCTGGGCAACTGGCTGGGCAACTTGACTAGTCGAAGGGAGGAAGAGTCCTGATTGGTCGAGGTAGTGGCTCATCGTTGCGTGTCAACAGGACCTTGAGGGCGATTTGCAAAGATACAAAATCGCAGCACACAAGATAATATATGCACCCATTGTCCATTATGGGTCCAGTTTTATAAACATGCTTGTCTGATTTCGGAGACATCAGATCTGGAAAATCAGAGCTTGAACTATTTCCATATTTGGTCAAGCAGTGCATGCCGCGAGGTTGACGTGCGCTTCAAGCTTGAAGCTTCAAACCTGGTACAGCCTCGTCGTCCTAGGATGCGATCCGAATGCTTACGGTGTTTACGCTCGGTTCGAGTCGAGAGAAATCAACATAACCCATCGGGGTCCCTACTGTACCACAGCCCACAGTCAGCGAAAAACGAGCATCTTGATACTGCGGGATTGGCTCACCATCAAGAAGGTCAACACGGGAAGGCATGAAAGGGCGTCAGCTTGAGAGGCTCAAGTGCAAGGAGAATGCTTATTAGGAATGAGGCGGTACGTACAGGCAACGCAGTAGTTAGTTCGTGCTGTTTGCCACAGCTGATCAGGGCGCGACTTTGGAGGTAAGGAAGGTGATTACGTGGATGCTGGTGATAAGCAATCAAAATTCTAAGCGCCAGCAGCTATAATCTAGAAGCATATCCAGTAAGTCGGGGGCAATTAGAATTTACACCGGTATTCGTATCCGCATACCTGCTGACAATACGTGAGGGCGTGATGGGATTTCACTCCCTGCGTTTAGGGGACATGGAAGAGTCCATAATCGTCAAAGAGGACCAAGTGGACGAGAACACGTCCCAGCACAAAGGGGATATCGTACGGAGAGGACGACATCGTCTGAACGAATGAGGAAACTTTGACTGACGAATCGGGAAAAAATCGACTGACTGTATAAATCAAATCAAAAATTTGCGAATGACTGGGGTTTTAGTTCAAGACCCCGTCTTTGGGGCAGTTTCATAGCCTCGGACGACCACATGAGGCCAACGGGGTCGGTACTCCGCAACCTGTAGTTATAATTGTATCAGGCGGTAACGTGCGGAGGTAGGACTTACGACCAAACCCAATGCCCTGGTCCACAGCAAGGTGATCATGAACTGAGCGAGCCAAGGATGAGCATGTTCAAGGAGATCATGGGACGATACGCCCACAGTGATCTGGTTCAGGAAAGTACATAATCCCCGAGCCATCAGGAGATACCTCGAGAGAGAATATCTAACGGAGGAAGAAAGTATTGCCAAAACAGAGACCGAGACAGCATAAACGAGAAACTCTGGGGGAAAAACATGCCTGGAACCCAAGGATTGATTACTGTAATATTGATTTCCGAGATCTGGTCGGCGCAGGAGATTTCGAATGGACCTAATGTTGATACAGCTCCGACCGGCTCTAAGGCTAAGAGAAAACTCAAGCAGATAAACCTTGACACGGTCAGAGAATTGAAAACTCGACACGAGGGAAAAAGGGTTATGGGTCAATAAAATAAAAGATGCGCCTACCGAACACTATCACAGCAAACACCTGCATCGGGAAGGAACGCAATGGACGCTCGCTCGAGATTGTCAAGAAACAGAGATAGGCCTATTGGAAGACGATGCAAGTTCAAATCAGAACGCATATACGCGTTGCGCTCGGGGACATTTTGACGCGCCAGCGGCGGCGCCACGAAAATGGTCCAGGGCATCATCGGGCCGGCACCTCCGACCAACATCAAAACGTGCAACCTTGCAGGGAACTTCCAAAATCATGGATGCTGCGAGATCCACAATTCGCAGAGGTATATATCATCCTTGATACAGGAATAGGTTGATAATGAAAGTAGAAAAGCAGCTCAAATACGTACTTGTTCTTAAAGCCGGGCCGTAAAATGAAACCTTGGACGCAGAGTAGACAATCTTTCCAAGTAGACGAGAGCGCAGATGCAAAGAACGATACAACAAGCCGTGTGATGTTATATTACTGTTGAGATGGTTGTAAGATACAAAAATCAGCAATCTAAAATGCAGGGAGATGAGGTAGGAAAACTACCAAACGACTTCCGCCGTCCAAATTAACCAAAAGCTCCAGAACAACGGCAAAACTAGCTTTGACGCCACCGGTCATCGTATCCGCCCATATCGCCCCCCTGAAAATCGTCATCCGACACATTGCCAAGTCCAATGTCCGAAAGTTCTGGCTCTTCATACCCTCCCCTCATATCCATTCTCGCCGACATATCGTCTTCGTCAACATCCTCTGTCTCCGGAGGGATATCCGGCCACTTCATCTCCTGCTTCACCGGCTCCGGTGTATCATCGGACTTCCTCTTTCTATCCAACTTCTCCAACTCCCCAAACATCATACCCAACCCCGTCTGCAAGTTATCCATCATCCCAAGGCCTTGAAACCCGTACTCCACCGCCCGTTGGAAGAAAAACAGGTAAAATCCTGCCCATGCGACGAGTTGGAATATCCAGAATAACCATTGCGACACTGGTATCAAGATTTTGATCGCGTAGTTCGCCCCAACAAGCCCTAGGACCCCGTATCGGATTGTCGACTTGAAATAACATGCAGGGATGACGGTGGCGAGAACGAGGATTTGAATGGTAAATGAAAAGCCAGAAATGAATGGCAAGGATGGGTACCACATCGTAAGCAAGCGTTTGTGCTGGTAATGCGGTTTTTTCGGTCGTAAACTGGTCCGTGCCTTGGTGAATACCGAATGGGTACAATCACGCTGTAGTTTGTACTCCTAAGTATCAAAAAACATCAGCTAAATCCATAGCTTCGAAAGTAAAGGACTTACCTCTTCCTGGTCTCCAACTAAGGAGACTTCGATGAGGCGTAGCTCTGATGAAAACGTGGTGTCAGTTCGAGGAGAAGGCGGTGGGAATGATTGGTCAGCACATCAACCGCACTGCCGCCGGCCTTGTGCGCTTAATGCCTCCATCAAGTCCTCGATACTTGATTGAATAGATCATAATCTCGACTTCGATGTTTCGAGATCTCATCGACACCGAGTTAAGCAAGTACAGGATATCAAACGATAAATGAAAATCCACAATATCCACGAGGCAGTCCCAATGAAATTCAATGCAACAAGGATTCGGGGAGGTCCAGACGGAGATGAACAAATAGAACAACTGCAAAGAGCCTCACCTCCTGGGTGCATACATGAAGTATTTGAACAGCAAAAATCCACACAACGCCACGGCCACAGCAAATGAGAAAAAGAACAAATAAAACCCCGTCCACGCCACCGTCGTAAACAACTGAAATGCGACGGGTATTCCCACAACGATGGCGTAGTACGCCAGAATGACTTGTACAAAATGTTTGCGGAATCTTTCGGAGGAGATCAAAAGCGCAAAGATGACGGCAAGGATCTGCCAAGGGGGGAAGAGTGGGATTGTGATGACCAGCATGGTGGCAGCGTTATAACCTGGCCCAAGTCGTGGTTGGCGGTACGATGCGTGTGGATATGAGTACGATGAACTCCGGGTTGACGATAACCTTGGACTTCGCTGTCAGTATTCTTACAGATGGACACGATGATAGCGTACCTCGGTGTGAAGAGACAGAGTATGTTGAAGCGCTCAGCACTTGAGGCCGCGTGGCTTGCATGTCCAACACCCTGACGGGCGTTCACCATAACTTACAGCACCCTTGAACCGATTAGATTACGATCATTTATGAAAAACTTTATTGTCTATCTCCGCGCTCGGGGTATAAGTAAAAAGGGTAAAAGCGATACATGTACATAGTTAGTCCGATGAATAAATGATAGCATAATAAACTGCAGAGTTCCCGGTACTCTATGAACTTCTAGATACCGGGGTCTAGGCAACGCATATCCCAGAGGGCAGAGAAGATTGTTCTAGGCATAAGCATGGGAGGCGAAAGCCTCAAGTTACAGGGTGCCTACCCCAGCACGACCACTGGGATGTGTACGATTTTGGAATGGAATTGGGTGCTGGACTTTGCCAACCCGACGTAGCCGTAATTTGCGAGCACGAGGACGGATGTGGACGTCGCAATCCATGGTGGTATAACACAAGTATAGCACGTAGAAGCAGAAAACCACCACCCACAAGAAAAGGATCCTAAGCAAGTAGAATCCTGTCCATGAAACGATGGTAAACGTGGCAAATCCCAATGAGATGCCAACTGGAATGGCGTAATATGCCATAACGAGGTTCAGTAACGCAAGGCGAATGCGTTGCGAGTAGGCGGAAAGGAGCAAGAGAACTGCGAGGATCTCGAAATGGACTGGCGTATGTGGGACCAGTGGAAGTTCGAGGTATGAGCTCGAGACGTCGTGTGACATTGTAATGGGTGTGTAAGATGCGAAGAACAGCGCGGTTGAAGCTTCAATGAGGATGGGTGAAGAAATTCAAGTGGAAGTCACCAAATACTTTGGTAGTGGTGGTGTTCGGAAGAGAATAGAGGCACTCTCGCTCAGGACCGTTCCTAAATAACTGGTGTGCACCTGTGCATCTGCATGTCCCAAGAACGCCGCATGACTGCGCGATGTGTACTTTGAAATGATTACGCGATTCACCGTTCTGGCTCACCTACACGTTTCATAAGTGTCAACTAGTCGGTGCCTTCCGAACACTGCATAAATCCAAAACGACTGACACTGCGATCACCATTCTCGCCTATTGATCCTTACGGCCGGTTCCATACCAAGCACCACACCGAATGGCCAGCTGGAGCATTCACCTACAAGAACAAGCGTTGAGAAGGGCATAAAGGAGAATGAAGAATAGAAGTAGTGACCAACACGCGGATCGATCGTACTGGAAACACTGCTCACCTCGCGTCTCGTAGTTGAACCCATTTACCATACTACACCCCTCGATCACGACACCTTCGGTCGTACTCCTCTTCAATCATACACAGTACGTCCTTGCATCTGACCTCGGCAGGGATGGCGTGGCAGAACGCGCTCCAAGACTCTGGCAGTGATGCCAGCACGATCTATCTGAAGTCCTCCTCCGGGATCAGATACCCTATCAGATGCAACCTTCGTCGAAGGGCTTTGAGTTCAGCATGGTGCTTTACAATGTCTCCACCCTCCTCCAGGAGTGATTTATAGAGTTTTAGCCTCAGGAGAGGCATACTGGGGTGAGTTTCTGCATCATACGCATCGAGAAGGCTTTTCCACATATCCGAGGCAGTTTTGGCCTGGGCGACGTAGACTACTTGATCGTCGCAAAGGTTCATGACAATCATCGCGCGAGCCAAGGTATCGTTTCGTTCCCAGTTTGCCCGTGCTTCTGTATCGCCTTCTTTGGGGACCTGGATCTGCTCTTGGATGTGACCGAGAAGTTGATGAAGCTCGAAGAGGTGAGTGATCTTGATCTTCCATGCGAACCAGTTCTCGCCTGTGAGTTTGTCTGTATGAAAAGGTAGCGAAAGAGCAGCGCTCATGGTGACGGCCCAGAGTCGAGAGAGGATGGCGGGATGGTTTTTGGACAAAGGACAAAATTCCCAAATTTGGAGGTTCGCGCATCAACCTGCTGGGAAAACTTCCAAGGCCGGTCTTGGTCTGGAACCTGTTCAGCGACCTGCTGCAGAGCTGAAGCACACAACGTTATGACCTAGGTTGGTCGACCATTACAAAGTAACATGCTTTCTATCGTTCATTAATTATGAAGTATCACTGACCGGATTGTAGAAAATTTTGGACTTTACTGTGAGCCCGTGATCTCACGAATTTGGGAGGCATCCTCCAAATCTAAACCATAGTCTGCTCGTAGATGTTCATCCGAATCATCACATCCATTATCATGCTAAAAATCGGGAACTATGTCCCAGGCCCACTTCATGGCAACGGAGACACGCTTCACGCGTGGGACGTTTTATGGCCATAATCCAAATGAAGTCCGTCTGCTCTCTTTCTTCTAGCATGTCCACCTTCTATGGCGGCTTCGCGTTCTTCGATCTCGGTGGGTTGATCCAAAGAAAATGTGATTGGAAGCAAGACAGCCCCTTTCCTCGTCGCGAGTAGGCCTAACAGGAATCGTAAATCCTAATCACCTCCACTGGCATGAAATGACAATCAGATTGTAGGAGAAAAGAACTACTGGGCCATCTGGCGCCCCATTTTCGAGGTCACACCAGCCTTAGGTTGAATCCGAGCAGGATATGTATCGTATCCATTATTACACGGTGCGTACTTGACCGCTATAATCTCGCTGTTGGACTGGCATGATACCTAGATCAGATGAGATTTAAAATTGCATACGAAGATCGGGCGACGGTGAATTCAACGAGTTCTTGCCCTCCATTGCCATCCAAGTTGAACGGGTTGACGGACTCACTTCCCCGATGACGCGAGGTTTCAGCCATTCAAGGTCTGGATTTGTACCGACCCGTTTTCTCCAGGGCAATGTGAAGCGTGCCAGATTTTGAGGGCCTAACTCGCTGGAATTTAGATGGGAAGGCCAGCAGACTGGAATTTCGGACAACTTCTTCTGCTTGACCCCACGTCCGCATACCGCGCCTTTGTGAGTTTCTCAGCATATAGCATATATATCATATACGTATTGAACAAACCCAACAGTGTCAGCCAGGTCACGGTTTGCGTGGATGACCAAACGATCGGCCACCAGTCACGCAGTTATTATAACGCGCGACACAACACCCCGCCTCTCTTCAATCTTTAACCATCTGCATCAACAGACACTAGAAGAAATGCCTCACAAACTCAACAAAGTTTATACCATCATAAATCAATTCCTCCTCTTCCTCCTGTTCATCGCCGCCGTCTTCAACTCATTACGGATCCAAGTTCATATGGACCTAGTCTTCAACTCCACGGCAAACGGCACTGGC
>ML208685.1:0-15798 GCA_004369065.1 Pluteus cervinus
CGGTCAATATTTGAGGTGATATGTCGTTGATACGTGGTCATAAATACCATATCCACCACATATTCCCTCGATGGTATTTCAGAGAAAGTGCAGTGATTGTTGTCTCTATGCCTTAGACCGAAATTTGTTGATTCGCAATGCGTCTGTGCCACGACGTGTGTCCGTGCATACCACTTTGAACACTATACCCTACATCTTATGTTATTAGCTGACCATGCTCGATCGGGGTGGCTATGCGCGTCTAGGACACCATAGTTCCCTATACTACGTGTCCGACGTACGCCGTATGGTCCTCCGTAATCAGCCTTTGTTAAACTGCTGTTACACAGTCTCGATCGACTATTCTTCCCAGTGGTTTTGGGATCAGTGGCATGCGCGGGAGACTTTAAAGTTACGAAAACTAGTCGTGTTGTACGAGACGGAAGGAGTATCGAAGGTATCGACAGAACGAAGGGATATTTAATGTCTGACAATGCTAATTCGAGTGCGAGCATCCCTTACTCTATGCAAAATGATCTTGGAGGAGAATAAGTAACGATTTATCATAGCTAAGATACCACATCAATAATAAGAATTTCGGGGAAAGTAAGATGAACCCACGAAGTTTCTCGAAGTAACTCGTCGATTTTCGCAAGTAACTCCATATCCAGAGCAACGACATAAGAGTGAGTTAATTTTTTGTGCCTCAGGATGGTGAAATTGGTCATCGGTCCATTGCGAAAGGTGAGGCGCCAACTGTTGACGAACTTGTAGTCGACGGTTTTGTTGGAATACGCGAGCGGTGGAAGCGTGATGGTCCAGCAGTGCTTATCGCCCACGTAACGTGTTCTGGTGGAGTTGGGTGGGCAATAGAAGTCCGAACGTTCGTCGGAACGTCGTGTTGGATCCACTGTATCTGTGATGGTCCACCCACGCTTTTGATACTTGTTAAAGAATGCATCACGATTGTGACTGAAGCTCATCTTATTGACGAGAGCCTCTCGCCTGTCGAACGTTGCGATAGGGTAAAAGGAAATAGCCTCGTCATGTGTAATAACGTTCATGACACAAGCTAAAGGTGAAGGTGAGTACTATCCATACTATAAATCCGCACGCACTGATTGGAAAGGCCAATATAACTTCCATGACCGTGTTTTGCGTTGATATAACTTGAACGGTATGATCGGATAACCGTTGGTGAAACGTTGCAACGCTGAAGACTGGTCCATCGTATAAACCCTCGACGCGATCCACCTTTTGAGTCCCCTTGACCGCTGCACGCTTGATGACCTTTGCACGTGTGTAACCTACAGTCGTCAGCCAATCCTCGAGACGCTGCGAAACAGTTGAATGTGCATATAGATCAAGATCCGAGCCCTCGTAACGCCTTCTGTCGAAGAACTGAACGGCCTGGGAGCCGGAGATGACCACCCCTAATTCCTGTTGCAATTTGCGAAATGCTGTTGTATGGAGAGGGTCAATGAACGGCTTTAGAAGTTCCTCGATAGAGAAATTCTCGGTCATATAACCCGTGACCAGATCGCGAGACCAAGTATTGGTGGAGGCCAAGCGAATCAGGTCTGGTCCCGATATGGCGCCAAGTATCGCCTTCAGGATGTGTGGTTCTCTACGAAGTATAAGTGATGAGGCTTTGCGCGTAGACAACACTTACAAGGCGTTCATGGGCGAGAGAGACGGTGGTTACTGAAGTTGCGATAGACAGACCATCATTTATACGAATAAAGATTCAAGTTCATACACGCAAAAGTCTTACACGGCGAAATTGACCTACGTGGGATTGAGAATAACTGGCGGGTGTGACTGGTAGGCGCTGAATCTTCTCTCCTCAGATCGACTGAACGCGTGCAGCTTGCTCAAACCTCTCAGGAGATGTTTTGGCATCGTTTGAGCTGCGCATGTTTGATGTGACCCGAGTGGTCAAGCCCGAGGTTCAGATTTACGGTGCGCGTTCACCACTTTGCCGCCTGTGTGATAGCCGCGCTTGTCGTATATTCCGTGGTAGCAGATCATGGACGCGGATGGTACTGATGTTGAGATGACGAGAACATTGAACAAACGAGGCTGACACTCGGGTAAGATGTTCTCACGTGTGGTTGGACCCTTACGAAAGACTGAGAATCGTCGGTTCACCGTCACCAACCTTGGTGGTATCAGACAATCGGACGGCTTCGTGTGTCTCGTGCGAAAGTATGAGTAGTCCCCAGGGGGTTTCACTGGCTTTGGGTCACAACGCAGTTCGTCCACATGGACAGGGGGTTTGATGGTTTCAAGTGCAAGGCACGAACACCGAAAGCTAATAATTCAACGAACACTTTCGAGCCGATGGAGTATAATCTCATTATCAGAAAATTATGGGTGTGATTATCCCAACATGATGCCACCCCCGTACCCGAACAATCGGACGTTCGGGAATTCCTAAACGAACGAGAGACCATTCTCCTTCACCGGAGCATGGTGATGTCCCTCGGATACACACCTACCGTCTTCTCAAAGGGATAAGGGACCAGATAGGCGACAGAGCCAGTAAGACGAACGCAACGTGTTGTTAGCACACGCGCGGGCACCTGCGTTCACGTTCCTCTGTCGGTACATTCAGCCCGTTACTGTACCTGTACTCGCCTGGATTCCCCTTTACCCTACCCCAAAAATTGGGTATCATGCGTTGGGGATACCGTGCTATCACGGAATTGGTACCGATGCGACGGCTTTCGATCCCTGTGCCCAGGACACGCGTATGGGCTTCGACCTATCCTAGCTTCTCGCTCCTTTTCGTCGGGATTGTGGTAACTGTACTTAATCGATCAGGAATAAAGGATTTATCGTTCTTATATATAGATAATCAAACATTACCAGGGTATCAGGGTCCTTCCGTATCTCAAGGTGATAACTTACCGCTGTGATTATGCATCCAAGGCTCCGTATAGGAACGTGAAACGTTGGTTTTAGAGCCTGCCCCTGGAAGTATGGGATTCAGCGCTTGCATTGCGAGCTGCTGCGTAATCAGACCCTTCGGCATATCCATCGAGCGTAAAGGGTGTTGCTGTTTCGTGAGCCTGAGGTGGTATGAGGCGGAATCCCCTTACGAATTAGCGTATTGACTTGGCGTCGCGATCCGAGGTTTATGGCTTCCGGTTCAAACAAGGGCAAATATTGGTTTCGATCGCCTGACATGTCACCATGAGGCTGTGCCGAGTCTCCTTTGGTGTCGAACTCCATTCTAGCTGCTATACATCTAATTTATCCGATTACCCCCCGTATTTCAAGGCCAGATATGGAGTGGAAATATTTCAAGTTGACTCTGTGAGTGTCCTGATGCGTATTTTACTCTGTGTCCAGTATTTGACGTTCGATACGATATCTCCTCTAGGACTAGATACGCATATCCTTCATTTCAACAGTCGGGAGCTCTTCAACATTCCCTGATCCATCGGGTGTGACCGTTTCCGTTCGACGAATCTTTGATGGTCGGGCAGTGTCGTATCCCGTTCTTCGCTTCACCGCGGGGTTTGCAGAAGATGTGGTCATTTTCATTCGTTGGGTGTAGGCCTGGTTGATGGTTGAGGGTTAATAATATGCTCGTTCGATGTTCATGGTAAGCGTCACTCACGTCTGAGAACTGCCCGTTGACCAACGCGATCGAGAAAAGCATAGGCTTCATGATGTGCTCTCCCGTTCGCATGCGGTATACGACGAAGCTGAACTGTACATCGACGATATCGCCAATGCGAAAGGTTTGTGGGTTCGTGAAATCGTGTCTGTGCTGTGTCAGAGATATGGATCGTTGTGTCCATTATTACTCACACAAGCTGATGGTCTTCGTCCTTGTACCGGGTATAATAGCTGACCTCGTTATCAGACGAATGGAATAGGTGTCCCGTTACTAGTTGGGTCAACAATCTTTTCGGGTCCACATCGTACGTGAACGGTATGGCTCGGATCGTGGGGGCTTCCTGTCGCCGTGTGAAGTACCGGTTTGAGAAAGTCAACGTACGTCCATCTGTTATCGTGCAATTCATGGCTCCCCATGGTAAGAGTTGGTTTTCTGGGAAGAAGCGCTGAAACTTGTTGTATACTTCCTGAGATCTGTCGACAGCTGCTTCAAACACATCGGTCGAAAGCCCGGTCAGCGTCACCGATTGCCTCAAGAAGGGATGGCTTCGAGCGCCCATTCTGTGTCCTGGTCAGGAACACGCATATTCAAGATGTTTTCGAAGACTCACCTCGGAAGTTCCGTGACAGGTGGGAGTTCTTTTCCAACGATGATACCATGCAAACTAAACACAGCCTCTTCATGATACCATGCAAACTAAACACAGCCTCTTCAGATTGGCCGTCATCCAAACGTCGAATAAGGCGCCAGCAACGGGGCTCCGAAATCTCGACGACCTCGAAACGGTCAAGCCACTGCGCTGTATCCTAGATCCAAGTTAGTCGACCGCATATGCTCAGGTGCGTGTTGATTACCTTTGGGAGCTCGCCAATGTACGTGTTGGCGGGGATCTTCTCCTTTTGTGTGTATTCCTCGAGAGATTGACCTGCGAAACATCCATCAGTTGTACTTATCGTCATTGAACGATACGCACTTGCTTCGACGACGAATCGACCGTCCATGGCAACTCAACCAAATTTCTTTCAGATCGAGGGGTTTCTGACGACAGCTCTTCGTGATTCGTCCTTGTTAACCAGTCCAGGTACATACACTGAAAGGATTTAATCGCTTACCGCTTCAAAGCTCCGTATGATGTCCATACATATCTCCTTAGGTGTGACGGATGGACACTTAATCCGTTCGTAGGTGCATTCCCCATTGCGTTATTGCCTCGTTGCGTCTTCGTCGTTTCGATCCGACGATGGTATCGTAAGTCCCTTTTTAATATTTATTCAGTTTTATTTTAATTTTATTGTGGTGCTATGTGGCAGTTGATTGGTTATTCGGCGAGTGCTCGAGTGTATAAGAGGCAACATCTTGACGCCCTTTTCTTTCCATCCGCCCCAACACACTTCCTGACTTTTACCCCACTCTCATCCTCGACTGTCTTGCAGCTCCCGGTCATTATGCCACCTGCTGTCAGCACTCCACGTTTTACCAAGTACGAACTATCTTCGTTCTCTCGTTCTTTCACTGACTGGTTCCTAGGAAACGCCAGCGCGATGCTGGTAACAGCGACAGCGATATGTAAGGCCTACCACTTATCGTGGTTAATTCGTTCTGATTAATCCCCTCTAGCGAGATCGTAGGTTCGAATGTGAAGGCCAAGACCACTGAAGACGTGACTGCGCCCGGTCAGGACACATTGCCCGTTAAAGCTACGTATGTCTTCTAGTATTTGTTCCGCATAACTTCAAGTCTCATTCTGTCTCCCAAGCCGCGAACGCAGACCTTCCGCAAAGCTTAGGCAGATCGCGGAGGATCAGCTACCTGTGAAGACCGTTACGGGGACCTCCTCGACCGTGAAGAAGGCGACCACAAGTTTAGTTTTAAAGGCGTATGTTTTTCAATGTCCTCTTCCATAACTTTCTGTTGCTCATGGATCCCACTCAGATTGGAGAACCCCTTGGTCGCTCCTCCCGGTGCTCTTTCCGATGACGACGAATTACCGGAACCTGGTAATATGCTCAAGAAGGTTTTCCAGCAAAGGTTCGTTAGTTTTATATCCGTATTGTATGTGGGGTGTTGACCGTTTGGCCACAGCGAGGTGAACAAGGACCAGGACTCTGACGATGAACCCATTGCCAGCCCCGTGAAGATTGCTAGGTCAAACGCGGCGCTTAAGTCGTAAGTTGCTATCTTGCCGTCTTCTGCATTACGATCTGATTGCGCGTATAGTGCGGATAATAAGAAGACATACACTAACGATGTCGACAAAAGCAACGATGACGACGTGGTCGTCGTGGTATCCTCCTCGTATGTCTCCTTATATTCGTGTGTCTTCGTACAACTCGAACTTACGGTCGTGTCTAGTAATAAGGTCGACAATAAGGAACCTACTAAAGATGGTATCGCCTTGAAAATGGCTGCCAAGTTTCGCGCTGTGTTGGACGAAGCTTCGTTAGTATATCTTCTCGTGTTGTATCCCCTCTAATCGTTAACAGGCCCGCGTCGCCGGTTCCTAGTGACGATGTTCAAAGGTAAGCATTTTCTTTCGTATTTATCTCACTCCTCTTCGCGTTTTCTCCCTTTCTAATCTTCCTCTAGTATCCAGGACGACGACGACACGGTTGCTGTCGGTGGTCCTGTTACTGATAAAGAGTACCAGCATCCCGAGTTATACGATCTCTACGTCGACCTGCCGTATATCAGGTACGTAGTGCTTCCCGATCCCGCCTTTCTGCGTTGACGATTTCCTTAGGAGGCTCGCTCAGGTTTTGTCTTACAAACTTGGCGATGAGGACGAAGTCCCGAGTGGCACGATTCCGATGGATAGGTTGTTCCGACGTGTCGAGATGAAAGACTTGACGTGAGTTGCACACTTTCGGTTGGGTCTGTTTCGATTATTGACCAACTTTAGTTGCATCTTTAACGGGTTGACCTTCCGTCGTTACGGTCGATTTGTCAATATGGCACGTGCAAAACTCAACATCTATCGTGTCGAGATCATCAAGAGTCCGACGACTGGTAACAAGATCTTCAAAGCAATGCTGTCTAACCGAGAGGAACATCCTATCTTCTGGATGATAGGCGGCGTCGTTGATTCCTTCTTATCTTGCACGACTACTCATTTCAACAAGCCCATCCACGGCTTAAAAATTGGTACCTTTGCCCAAGAAGGACGCCGCGACTTTTCTGCCTGGGGATACGTTCTCGGTTTCCGCTCGACGACTGGGCCTGTCGACACGGACGGATTTATAACTTTCCTGACTCGCACGGCACCCAAGCAAGTCGAAGGTATGTTGCTCTCATCGTCTCCGTCTTTTTGCTTGGGTACTCAATACTGCCTAGGTAACAGCATGAGTACACCTTCTTCTCCTAGCAAGGCCTCCCGTTCTTTCAAGGTCACTTACTCCCCTCGTGTTGCGTCCAAAGTGTCTTCTCCTTCAAAGAAGGCTCCGAAAGATTACCCGTTCGAGCGCTATTTCGAGGAGCGTGGTATGTTATATTATACTTCCATGGCGTGATGTTGGCTATATACTGATACCTCGATTTAGTTCCTGTTTACAACGGTATCGCGTCTCAAGGCCATCCCTTCAATTTCGAAGATAGCGAGTTCGACAAACTGACGAAGCGTGCTCTTTGGGAGAGTAAGACGGGTGATGGGGAGGTTCCGGAGGGGTCTATCGTTGCGGTTGGATATACCTTGCATGTTTGGGGTGATGAGAAACAGTATATCTCTCCCAACCTCGTCAGCGTCATCATGCTGCACGAGGGTAAGTAAAGACTGCAACGTCACATAGCTACACATGACTACACATGACTGCGGCTCCGTTCTTTAAAAGGTCTGCATGGTACGAAAGTATTCTGCGGACTATTCTGTCTTCGTTTACAAAGGTCGTGTAGTTTCAAAATTTCTCTTGTCCATTGAATATATTGTGTCGTTGGTTTAGTATTACTTCGAGTGATTGTTACCTTGTTGCCCAGACTCTGGGCCTTGATGAACGGCGTAAGGATACATACTCGACTGAACGTTATTCCGCCGTAAGTTGGTTCAGGCTTGAACTTGAACAACACGAAAACTTACTGTCTCGGCCTAGGAAGTTTGTTTCCACCTTGTGCTCGCCACTTCCTTCATGAATGACGATGTATTTTCCTCCGAGTGTGATAACTGTCCTGTGCGCTGTCATCACTTCATACCTGGTGTATAAAGTAGAACTCTGTCCTGTGCGCTGCCTCCAGTTGTTCACCATGCGAACACGTCAGTATCTCTGCTGGCTGTTGCGTGATGCGCAAAGTAGAGATGTTCATTCCGTAAATCGAGCTTCTGAATTTGGTCGGCTTCTGTCAGAAGAGTTAGTGACGTGTGAATCAATTCACATTTATAGCCTCACTACCTGCCTCGGCATTGCCGTGGTTATCATATCAACATCCATACTATGTGTTGTGGTATACTTGCTAGCACAAGTGACAATAGCAGGTCATACACCTCCTGCATTGCATGCACTACATAAATTTGGTCACATTGTTGGAGGAGCTGGTCGTACAAGACTCATCGATTTTCACCTCATATCTCCATATCTTCAGACTGGTAAGGATGTGTTAAGTGTTACACCTAGCACTGTAAGATTTGTCGTCCACTGTCATTTCAGTGAGTCCAATTCCTTTGATAGCAGTCATGTCATAACACAGATCCCATTGACGAATCTGAGTCTCCTATTGCCCCTCAATGCACTGAAAGATATATTCCTCATCCATGGGTTGACATTGCCTTCACACATCAAAAAGGGTGATATTGCAGCTTATCTTGGGGATCATAATTGTGAGGCCTGTTGTAACTTTGTCACTATCTTTTCTGTACCTTATGAGCCTTTCAAAGAGGCTGTACTAGATGAAAAGGGATTTAGTTATCCACCTAAACCTTTATCACAAAATTTAGTTGACCGGGTTGTCACTGATTACTGTCAAGATACATCTCCAGCAGGCTTTGAAGAGTCTGGCTGTCGAGTATGTGGAAGGCTTTCCAATACAGCATCTGCTATCGATTACAAAAAGGTGTCAGGCTTTTTTGGCAACCTGGAGAATACAACTAGTACAAGAGTACATCGAACATCATTGAAGGAACCAATACTTCCGATATCTGGCCCTGTATTAGCAAAAGATTGCACAAAGGTATGTGCTGATTGTCGGACACAATTACTGAGAAATCGAGTTCCAAGACATGCACTGGCATCAAATTTGTGGATTGGTGAGATACCACCTGAGCTTAGTGATTTGCGGTTTGTGGAGAAGCTTGTTATTGCTCGAATCAGAGTAAATAGTTGTGTAGTCAGAGTGTCATCGGGATTTCACAAGATGAAAGCACATGTGATTGCATTTGAAAATCCAGTCCCAAAAATATATCAAAAATTGCCTCCTGCAGTTGAGGAACTTGATGATGTGTTGGCAATATTATTTACTGGACCACGTCAACCCACAGTATCTGACTACGAGAGAGTTCCAATACTTGTTCGAAGGAATAAGGTTATCAAGGCTTTACATTGGCTGAAGATAAACCATAGGAATTATCATGACATTGAAATTGATTATGATGAAATGGAGCGCTATCCTGAAGATGAACCGCCTGTTGTGGTACAATATAAAGATCTTAACACTAACAAATTTTCAGAAGCTACAAGTTTGTTTGATCAGCATGAAACTGAAGATGGAGTGGAAACTGGTGAATGTCCTTTTACAGTTCATGGCCTTACAGGAAATAATTTACAGGGTATGTCCCTAGAAGAGCTTAAATTCAAAGCACTACAGCACTTAAATAGTGGTGGAAAGGTTCTTGGAGTTGGTGAAAGCAGTACACCAATCTCTATATATGATACTGAAGACTTGTACCCACAGATTTTCCCTTGGCTATTTCCTTATGGTTTTGGAAACTTGGGGTCTGGAAAGTTGTCATTTCATGAGCACATTAAGTTTCTGCTTATGTATTATGATAAAAGATTTCAAACAGACTTGCATTTTCCATTTGTTACCTTTAGCCATTTACAAATCAAACTGTCAACAACTGGGGGGTTCCTTCTTGCCAAACGGGATCAATTTGACAGAATAAGTGAGAGGTTACTGAATATTGATGAAATGACACTTAAGGATCTAATCACTCGTATGTCATCTGGTGAATATGTTCGGGCTGAAACTGATGCTGAAAAAGATTGCTTCAAGATTATTAAAGACTTGGATCACATCAATGGAAAGGTCAATGGTTCCACAACAAGTAAAAAGTATATGAGGAATGAGATCTGGTCTTTGGTTGCAGCACGCGGTGCACCTTCCTGGTATATTACAATTTCACCAACAGATGTAAACCATCCCATTGCACTATACTATGCAGGCACTAAGGAGAAATTTGTTCCAGAGATCAGAGAGTATCCAGAGAAATTCAGGATGATTAGCCACAACCCAGTAGCTTCTGCTAGATTCTTTCACTTTATGATATCTTTGTTTATTAAACACATTCTTGGTATTGGTACACATCATCCTGGAATATATGGTCCAACATCTGCTTATTACGGAACAGTTGAACAGCAAGGCAGGCTGACATTACATCTACATCTGTTATTGTGGATTCTGAACGCATTGACACCTTCTGAAATGAGAGATAGAATTCTCAGATCTGACACCCTGTTCTGCAAAGAGTTAGTTGAATATCTTGAAAGCACACACAGTGGTGAATATCTCACAGGTACCCAGGAGGATGTCTTGGCATATACAGAACAACAGTCAAAGGATAAGATTAAAAATAAATATGTCAGTCCTATTGAATCATTACCAGAACCTCCTCCATCATGTATCTGTAATTCTAAACAGCACAAAGCAAACTGTCCATATATATGCTGGCTTGATAAATACAAGGTAACTGTTGATGACATTGTATCAAAATCTAACATCCACAAATGTGGCTCTAACATAAACAAAGATGGCAGTAAAAGCAAACGTAAGCAATATACTGGTTGCATGGATAACATATGGGGTAAATGCAGAGCACGGTTTCCTCGATCCATATTTCAATCTACAAAGATAGATTTTGAAACTGGCACCATTTACATGAAAAAGCTTGAAGAGTGGATCAATACATTCACACCTGTATTATCATATCTGTTTCGATGCAATACAGATGTTACCAGTCTAAAATCTGGTACTGCAATCAACAGTGTTGCAGAGTATGTTACTAACTACATAACAAAGTCTTCTCTCAAAACTTATACAATATTTGAAATCATAAGGTCTGTGTTTCAGCAGAATATTACAGTTATCAATGGTGATATGAAGCGAAAGGACAAGGCTAGAAAGCTTATGACACGTATTGTAAATTTGTTGTCTGCAAAGATGGAGATGGGATCTCCAATGATATGCATGTATCTGCTTGGTAATCCAGACCATTATACAAATGCCAAGTTCACACCTTTTTATTGGAGAATATATGTGAATGAAGCAAAGAAAAGTTTTCATACAGAAGGTGACAACACTGATGATAAATTTGATAAATTTGCATTGTTTAAAAATGGTTCAAGTGTTGTTGGTATTTCTGTTGTGTATGATTATGTATACCGCCCAAGGGAACTTGAAGATATCTCCTTGTATGATTTTATAGCATCTTGTAAGCGTGAAGGTGTATCTAGGAATAAAAATGCTGTTCTTGACTATGCTGAAGCTTCAACCTTAAATGAAAGTGACATGAAGCCATTATCATCTCACTTTAAGCAAACCTGGCAAGATCTGGACCCTGGATTGTATCCATTCTTGAGTGAACATCCTCTTAGTAACAAATCTGCACTCAGAATGTCTTCAAAAAAACAGTACAATATTCCTAATTTTATTGGTGGAATGTTGCCCCAGAATGTTGAGAATAATGAATCTGAGTACCACTTGACAATGCTTGTATTGTTTAGACCATGGCGAACAGGTTGGCAGTTGAAGGCAAGATCGGAAGAATGGATGGAGAGTTTTAACAACTATACATTCCACCCAAGACATACTGAAGTCATGAAATTTATCAATGTGCGACACGAATGTAAAGATGCTGCTGATGACTATTATGCTCAAATGAAAGCTTCAGCAAAAGGAGTTGAAAATATATATGTGAATGATGATGGTTTTGATACTGATGATGATATTGAATTGACAAATTCTATAACAATGGCTAACATGGCTCATGGAAAAATATCTGAAGGAGGACCTAAATATACTGCTAAACATGCAAAAGGTATAAAGTTTAAAGACCAAATGATTCTGAATGGTTGGAGTACATCACAAGGTACATTGCATATCAATTTCCACCCTAATATCCCTACTGCTGGTATTAATTGGAAATCTGTCATCAAGCTAAAGCGTCAAAGTATAATACAAGAGCGATCACTTATGCCCACAACTAGCTATAAACCAAAAAGAAAGGGGGCTGCCAGTGTTGATGGTGTGTCTATAGTTGACTTGAAGTATTTGCAGAAAAAATTTATGCCCTCTGAATACAAAGAGTGTATATATAGTACAATAAAACAATTTTGTCTCAATGATGAACAGGAACGTGCATTTACTATTGTTGCAAATCACATATGCAACCCTTATGCTGTACAATTGTTGATGCATATTGGAGGACCAGCAGGAACAGGAAAAAGTCAGGTTATTAGAGCATTGATGACATTCTTTGAGAAACAAAATCGGAAACATGAGTTTTTGATTTTAGCACCAACAGGAAGTGCAGCTGCATTGCTGGCTGGGTACACTTATCATTCTGCTTTAGGGATTAATGATAAAACTGATGGAGATGATAACATATCTGCTCTGGCAGAAACCAGATCCCGACTCTTCAATGTAAATTACATATTTATTGATGAAATTTCAATGGTATCTTGTTGGGAGTTACAAAGGATCAGCTTGAGACTTGCTAAAGTTTTCCAAACACCAGACTTCCCTTTTGGTGGTGTTAATATGATACTAGCTGGAGATTTTGCTCAATTGCCTCCTCCATATCTAGGTGGAGCTCTTTATAACAAAGATATTGGAGTAAAAGCTACAACTGCTAATGGTCAAAAAGGTGCATCTGGAAAAGCTTTGTGGCATCAATTTACTACTGTTGTCATCTTGAGGAAAAACATGCGCCAGGTTGATAACTCACCTATTAATGTCAAGTTCAGAACTGCATTGGCAAACCTGAGGTATAAAGCATGTACCCAGCAGGATATTGATATTCTATCTACTCGCTGCCATGATAACTCCAAGAAAGGCCCAAATGTTACTGATGCCATGTTCAGAAATGTATCAATAATTACATCCTTGAACATCTGCAAAGACCTGATCAATACACTGGGGACAGCACGCTTTGCAAGTGAGACAAATCAGAGATTGCATACATTTTATTCTAATGATACAATAAACTTAGGGAAAAAGCCCACTAAAAACAAGATGTACAATGGCTGTTTAACTGATGAAATTCAAGACATGTTATGGAATATGGAACCCAGTTTCAATGATGGAAAGTTGCCAGGTAAATTAGATTTGTGTGTTGGTTTACCTGTCATGATACGATATAACTTTGCAACAGAGCTGTGCATCACTAAGGGTCAAGAAGCTGAAGTTTATAGCTGGACATATAAACTAGGTAACAAAGGACAAAAGGTTCTTGATACTCTCTTTGTTACACTTGTAAATCCACCTCAGAATGTTCAATTTGCTTCATTACCACTTAATGTTGTGCCTGTTCCATCCAGATGCTCTACAATTGACTGTACTCTTAAAAATGATGCCCACATAAGTATATCAAGAACACAGGTAGATGTTATGCCTAATTTTGCAATGACTGACTATGCATCTCAAGGCAAAACCAGAGATTATAATGTTGTTCACCTGAAGAATTGCAGAAATCACCAAGCTGTATATACTGCATTATCAAGAGGAACTTGCATTGAAAGAACACTCATAGTTGACAAGCTGTATGCACACAAAATAACTGGTGGTTGCACAGGTGAATTACGTCAAGAATTTAGAGAGTTGGAATTGCTTGACTATGTCACCCTTCTGAATTACAATTCTGAGTTACCACCCAATATCTTGACATTCACCCGGAAGATGACAATCAAGAACTTTAGAGCATGGAAAGGTGACACATTTATGCCTTTGAACCTGCATGACTCTATTCAATGGGATAAAAATAGACCATTTGAAATGCAAGATGATGATGATGATAATAATGGTGATGATGATATTGGTACCTTACAGAGCAATCCTGACAAGAAACGAAAAAATAAAGATACTAGCACAAATAATAAAAGCAAGAAACAAAAAGGCATGCATCCTGTTGTTGAATGTACCTCTGTTGCCACAGTTGCCCCTTCTGCACCTATTGTGGTTGCACCAGCTCCTTCTTCAGCACCTCCAGCCCCTACACCTATTGCACCTATTGCATTTCCAGGCCCTATTGCTGCTGCTGCTTCTGTTATTCCTCTAGCAGCACCTCAACATCTTCCTGTAACAATGATGGGTACAGTGTGGGATGAGAATAGTTGCTCATATGATGCTGTTGTTACTATATTATACAATTTATGGCTGTCCAACCCAATATATTGGTCAACTGAGTTTGCAAATATGGGCTCACCTCTCATTACCCTTCTAGAAAACCAATTCCATGCTGTGGTGGACAACACAGTGTCACTTGATAGTGTCAGAAATGCTTTCCGAGAAAAGTTGTGTGAAACATGTCCAGAGCAGTTTGTATATGGAGCTTTTGCAAGTGTTGATCAGATTTTATTACACACACTTTCTTGTAACCGTGATGTGATGGCCACATTGTCTTATTGCCCACACCTGCATATCATCAATAGACCTGATGCTGCAATTAGAAATTGCTATATTTCAATTCCTGGTGTTGAGCGTTATGTTCCACTGTTGAATATTCTAAACAACTGCATCACTCAATGTGTAGCTGAATGTCCTACATGTGGTTTCCAGTTACTCAGAAGGTACAGTCTGCAAGTAGCTCCCTCTTTGATTGCTGTTGATACTTCCATGTATCCAGTGGATATTCCCACTCAGTTCAATATTGGCATTGCTGATAACCACTTTGCTTACAAAGTTCATTCTATTATATACTATGCTAATAATCACTTCACATGTGTAATTGTAGATCCACATAAAAGACTTTGGTATCATGATGGTTTTCATATAGGTCGTCGTTTAAAGTATTTGGCTGATTTATCAGATGACCTAAATTTGAGGAGGCTGAACAATCAAACTGCAATCAGTGTAATATTTACTCGGGTTTGATAAAACGGACTCGTATTGCCAGGCGGGAACGCCATGGCCCACTAACCAAGTCAGATTCTTCGTCTGCAAGTCGCCCACAAGGCCGTCAAATAGTCCAGCAAGCCAAGCGCCCGGCGGAGTGCTCACTCCAGAAATGAACAGCTGATCCAGTTGAAGATTGAACCGTTTCCTCCATTCTAGCCACGTTTGTAAAATGATTGCAGCTTCACGAGTGAGAGTCTCTCCATCTAGTTCCCCGTATATTGTTAAGTCCCGAAGGCCATGGAACAAGACGAGGCCCTGGCCAAGCGCTATCTTCTCGGCGCTCAGAGTGCTCCCAACCTCCCCGATATCTTCTCCCTCGATTAATCTCTGAAGCTGATCCACTTGCTCGCTCGTTGACATAAAAAAGGTTGGCAGGGATGGAACGTCGATAGATAACTCTTGAACAGTTCCAAGCTTCCCAATGTATTCCACAATCATCGGGTCCTGGCACTCGTGCGATCCGCCAATAAAGAACACCTTCTCAATGGGTTTGATTGGGAGGAGCTCAACTGCGGCGAGAAAGCGGGATGGCTCCTCTAGGGCTGATATATCAAGTTTGACATGAGTTTGTGCTCGTGTGTCGTCAGGTTCATTCGAAGCTAGCGGTGGCCGGTGATCAGAGGGATTAAGTCTTGGATACATCTTACGATCGCGAAGGACGGGGCTTACCAGTGGGTTCAAACCATTCTTCAAATAAGCCCAGCTCCACACCGCCACCTTCAACTTTGATCTTAAGACATTCAATTGGCCATCTCTTCATATTACGAGCTGATATAAGAGACGGGACCAGGTTTGATTCCGTCCATTCTGGTGCTACGATTTCGATATTGACGCGGTTGGGCAACGCAACGTAGTCGAAAAGCCGTGCGATACTGCCT